>PVIH01003612.1:0-156924 GCA_004025045.1 Sigmodon hispidus
TCTGGATCCTCAATTCTATTCCATTGGTCCACAAGTCTGTTTTTATGCCTGTACCAGGCTGTTTTTATTACTGTAGCTCTATAGTATAGCTTGAAGTCAGGGATGGTGATACCTCCTGAGGTTCTTTTGTTGAGTAAAATTGTTTTGGCAATCCTGGCTTTCCTGTTATTCCAAATGAAATTGAGTATTGTTCTTTCAAAGTCCAGAAAATATTGTGTTGGGATTTTGATGGGCAGTGCATTGAATCTGTAGATTGCCTTTGGTAGAATTTCATGCTCACTTCTTATCATGACAGTTGGAAAGAAAAGAACAGAGATACATATTTTTTTGGGTTTTTTTGTTTGTTTTGAATTTAAAAACCCCTAGATTTTCTATGATTGATAAAGGAAAACTATGCAAATGAGTACTAATCATAAGATATATATATGTACACACACAAATAGATACACACATCAAGAGCATATCAGAATTACAATCTCCTGTAAAATATTTGCTTCAGTTAAGTGATCCCATTGGAAACTACTAGATGAAATAATGTCAAAGAATGTTGGAGAATTACATTCCATATGATCAGAAAGCAGGGAACAGGATACTATAGCGATTGTAACTAAGACAATTTTTATTTGTGGCTATGATGGGATACTTTGGGTGTTTTAGAATTCCTTCATTCTTAGAAGGCACATATTAAGGATTTTGTTGTTAAAGTAGTCTATCTATATTTTATTTAAAATATTTTTCAGAAATATGTTACTATCTTAGTAAATACAGCAAAAGTTTTTTTTTTTTAAAGATTTATTTATTTATTATGCATACAGTTTTTACAGAAGAGGGCACCAGACCTCATCATAGATGGTTGTGAGCCACCATGTGGTTTTGCTGGGAATTGAACTCAGGACCTCTGGAAGAACAGTCAGTGCTCTTAACCTCTGAGCCATCTCTCCAGCCCCCAGCAAAAGTTTTTAAAAGTTTTGTTCTCAGTATTAGACATGGGTTCTTGTTTGAGATTTTTAATTTACTTGAAAATATTTTTAAAAGAAAAATAGATTGACTGGTATCATAGTCATATTCAGCAGCAAAGTTTTTATTATAGGTATAAGATAAAATGGTGATACTAGATTCTCTCTGGGGCTGGAGAAATGGCTCTGTGCTGAAGAATATGTACTATTCCTGAAGACTGATACACTGCTCTCTAGAGTTTGATTCCCAGAGCTATATCATGTCACAACCACCTGCGACTTCAGCTCCAGGGAATATAATACTTTCTTCTACCTTCTGTGGGCATTGTGCATCCCCAAGACAGACAGATACATGCATAGACACACATAGACATACAGATACACAAACATACACAGACATATACAGACACACATGCAGACATGCACATGCTCACACACTCCTTTTTTTAAGTGTGGTCCAGGCCTGGCTGATGAGGCTCAGAATAATGCTGTTAGGCTTCAACTCTTCCATGACTGTATAAAGAGTCCGTTGTAATATGTGTCTCGTTTGCAATACTTCAAGATCCTAAAGAAGTACAATAAGACAGATTAATGGTCCCCAGATCCAATAGTAGCCAAAGTTTTGAATATTGTTCATTAGGTAGGTGCTTCCTATGGCTTTGTATCTATAGTAGAATTCTTCAATAGTAGTCACATATGAGAGGTCAATATTTAAGACTTCTCTTAAATATTGTTGAATTGTTGAAGATCTAGGTGTGTTTTTACATTATGGAATATTTGGGGCAGCTTCTGAAAAGTGGCCAGTATGCAGTAAATACTTGTTGAGTAAACAGGATGTTAATTAGTATTGAGGGAACACCCTGGGGATAATGTGATAACCTGTGATTATAGCCCAGAGTAACAGGTGGAGTGTTGAAATTTTACATTTCCCTAGAGACTGAGATATTTTTCTTATTCATGGGGTAGCTGTATGTTGGCTTAGCTCAGGTGGTAATCAGTCTGTACTTGCAAGGGAACTGTTAAGGATCACATGACATTTCTCTTCCGGAGGTAAGAAAATTTTGATTCACAGGACTGAAGTCATTTGCATAGTAGTTCATGTCAAGATCATGAGAATTCAACCCTTAATAACGATCTTCGTTCTTCAGTCAAGGCCAGTGCTTTCTGGTTTGGGAAATGGTCTGTTGAATTGCATCTTTGTATCATATAAGAGTAATTAAGCATGGAGAGAGAAATGAACGGAGGAAACATCTACAGTAGCCAGTTCTTGTTATGCT
Source organism: Sigmodon hispidus (assembly GCA_004025045.1). Taxonomy (NCBI): domain Eukaryota; kingdom Metazoa; phylum Chordata; class Mammalia; order Rodentia; family Cricetidae; genus Sigmodon; species Sigmodon hispidus. The sequence continues at coordinate 2,234 of PVIH01003612.1, forward strand.
GTTCACTTTCCTGGACATTGTTTGGCTTATTGAATAATCAATATAATAAAATTGAGGTAATAGAATAATTTGTGATTTATAAACAACCTCCCCCTCTTTTCTTTTTCTTTTTTACTTACTAGGTTACAATTATTGGTAAGAATGAGAAGCCCCAGTTAATCTTAATGTAGGTAACTTAGAAAAGACCATACTCTAAAGGGCATCAGCCTGTCTCATGATTCTCACTCCAGACAGGATGTCTACTGTTTACCCAGTAGAGATGTAGCTACTGCTTTAAGAGATGTACCACTGCCACTATAATCTAAGAAATCGACCATATATACACAAACCCCAAATGTGCCTGACTGGGATACTGTCTTTTAGTTTTCCTAAGTTCAGTGAGGCGTTTCTTCTTACCTTGGCAGCTAAGACTACGAATGTTTTTGGAAATCACACCAAGACAGCAGAGAGAAAACATGACAGACACTGAAGAGACCCTCTCAGATGACAAGTAATATATATTTTATACTCATATTAATATTTCATTGGCTTGAAGGTCAAAATCTACATTTAAATGGAAATATTTAAAAAGCAGAAGCATAATATTTGGCTAGGTGGAACACTGGGGGTTTCAGGCACACAAGCTGCAACCTGTTTTCCTGGCTCTCTAGATCTGTTGTTTCTTAGAGTGTCCTGAGGTTTTTTAAGTGCTTCAGGTTTGTGGGATCATCTCAACCCTGCATTTGGAATCCTCCATTCTTTTAAATATTCTTATATTTGACTTCTAATTGAGTTGCATGTTACCTTACATCAGGCCTATGGATATGACCTTCTTGAATACTGTCAGGATATGTAAATATCTAGAACTCTATTTTTCTCATCTTGTAAAATGGATACAGTAGTATTGTGAGGATATGACCAACCAGGATATTTGAATTACTGTAAAGCACAACTAAAAGTTTCCTGATGAAAACTAAGGAATACCAGAAGCATCAGGACTTCCATATATTCAGGAACACACATCCAAGGTTTGTTCACCTTTTATTTCTTCTGCTAGTGATAGTATATATCTAACTTGACCACCACATCTCAGTTGTAAGGTGCAAAGCTGTGTACTCATTATTTTAAGAATAAATCCTCATGCACTTTAAGAAGGAGGAAGGATGCTAGGAGCAAAAGGATCCTAGTGTTTTCTGTTCATTGTCCAACCCCCCCCCCCAATATGAAAGAATAGCCACAGAAGCCTGATGAATATTTCTTAGACCTCCTTGACTTGTCTGGAATTCCATTTCTATTGTGATTTGATTATTACATGTCCCCACAGGCTCATGTGCTTGAATCTTGGTTGCTGCCTGTTGGTACTGCTGTGAAAAGTAGTGGAATTTTTAGAAGGTAGTGTCTTCCTTGAAGAAGTGGGTCACTTGGGGTAGGCCTAGAGATTTTATAGCCTTGTTTCCCTTCCTGTATGCTCTGTGCTTTCTGATTTAGGATGCTGTAGGACCACTTAGCTCTTACCTTTTTTTTTTTTTAAATCATAATGGCCTGTGCCCCCTTAAAATGTGAGAGTAGGTAAACCCTTCCTTTAAGTTGTTTCTTGCCAGATATTTGATCACAACAATAAGATAAATAGCTAATATTAGCTCTTTTTCACTACCTCCAAACACTGATAAATGGCATAAAGATGACTGCATTGGTTTGAGGCCCTCATACTTTATCCTGAGGTTGGTCTTGTCACCTCTTTTGTGAACTCCATGTATGTTGTTGAACAAATGTTAGGAAAAGTTTGTTGTCCTACTTAGATGCTCTTGTGGGAACATCTGACTGTGGAGTGAATATGCACAAGATAGTATCGTCACCAGTGGTTGGGGTGTGAGACAGTGTTTCTAGTTCTGTGCCTCTCATCCAAAGAACGGAAAATAAGAGCATTGTAAAACAAGCAAGATTAATTTATATGAAGCAAACCTTTAGTACAAATAAATGAGTGATATATTATGAGGATTGCTAGCATGGTGCAAGGGATGTTCCTCAAGGGCTTCAGGTTATAGTTTGGATCTCAGTTTATGAGGTCTAAGGGAAGAAGAAGCTGTTTACTTAGTTGTTTTCTATTTTGATCGATAGATGGGCTATACAATTTTTAGAAATTATTATTGTGCATATTTGTTTTACCATACCTCTGATTTTAATTATTTATAACTTACTGTGAGTGTGAATGCACCTGTATATGGGTACATGTGCATATATATGTTTGTGGGAAGGGGCAGAAGTCAACTTCAGCTAGTATTCCTCAGTGACTGACTAACTTGTTAATTTTGAGATGGACTATTTCTTTGGGACCTGGTGTTCATTGATCTCTGTAGTTTGAATGGACATTCTTATGTCTCCAACTTTTCAGCACTAGGATCACAAATGCAAAGCATCCTGCCTGATATTATTATTATCATTATTATTATTATTATTATTATTATTATTATTATTATTTGAAAATATGGGCTCTGGAGGTCAAACTTAGATTCTCTGCTATCAGGAAAAGCTCTTTACCAACCACGCTGTCTCCCCACACACTTAATCCTTAGGTTTTATGGTTATTTTCTGATTTCTTGTTTGGTTTGGTTACTGTCTTTCTTTCAATTGTCTACATTTTCTAAAAGCATACTCATATCCTCAACATTTGTCCTATATTAAATGTGGTCTGAGAGTAAGAGGGAAAAAAAAGAAACATTTCTGACCAGTCTTGTGGCTATTCTTAATAAGCAGTGTCTTTTGACTTTTCAATGGATTGTTTTAGTGTGTAGTCAGCTGAAATCTATTAAGTGTTTGAAACTGACTTTGCAACATACTGAAACATTAGACTGACTTTGTCATGTTCTTCTTTTAGCTGGCCCCTTCTCCTTAAGTCCACCTGGCTGTAAGCCAAAAACCATGATGACTTATATTAAATGCTAACATCTACCTGGCACTTTCTATGTACCAAGTAGGATACTAAGCATTTGGGAGTGGAATATTGCTTCATTTAATCTTTTCCATGCTTTTTGATCCTGGCTTTTGCAATTCCCAGTTTACAAATGAGGGCATGATGCAGAGCAAGCCAAGGAATTTAAGCAGCCTTATAATGTAGCTTGGGGTCAAGGCATAACTGGAATGGAAGCCGCTGAGCAGCAGAGTTCAATCTCTTTGCTGTGCTGCAGACGTAAGAGGCTTCTTTATTTCTTGTTCATCTTCCATCTAATAATTATACAGGTGTTAAAATGTTTACCTCTTCCAAGCCAGGCCTCATGGTGTTCATGAACATTTGAGAGTAGGAGAAAAGGATCAAAGGTTGAAGTACACCCTCCACCTTTGCTTTATGAGGAAAGCCTGGGTTTCTTGAGATCTCATCTGAAAATGAAAAAAAAAAAGTACTGCACAAATTCTGATTGTAATGAAACTCAGAGACAGATATGGGGGGGGGGAAGGAAGCTGAAATATCAGAGAGAGGAAACACCACAGTCAAATCTCACCTGCTATCTTCCAGCTTCCTCGGCCTCAGCTCCTGGTTGCTTCTAATTGAAGCTGGTTTCCCAAGCCTGCCTTAAATACCCTTTTCACCCAGTTGTGTCTCATCCAGGTTAGGATTAAAGGTGGGAATTACTCTATTTGGTAGTCAGCCTTGTACTCACAGAAACACAGAAAGATCTCTGACTCTAGAGTTATGGAATGAAAGGCGGAAGTTACCACTCCTGGCTTTCCTTGTGCTGGAATTAAAAGTGTGTGCCATTGGAGCCCAGCTGTTTGGCCTGGTACTCAGAGATCCAGAACTCCCAGAGCTATGGGAGTTACCACTGCGCTGTTATCCTTAGAACTCCCTTAGCTACCTCTGTGTAGTTTTGACTGTGGGTTGATCTCTTAATATTGATATTTCAGGTTTTATTAAATATGTAACATATCACCACAGGAAAAAGAAGAAAAACATTTCATTCACATGGCCTGTTAGAAGATACTACGTCAAGAGAACAAGCTTAAAGCAGTAGATGCATCAAATGAAGGCTTACGCATCGGAAGCACGTAGGGTGACAAGTTCTAAAGTCCTGCCCTTGAGAAATACAAAAGACTACACCGGCTGAAAATGTAGCTGTGCTGGAAGGAGCCTATCTTGAGTAAACTAGGTTCTGGGTTCAATGCTCAACACGTGCCATGTATTGTAATACTTGGGAGGTGGAGATAGGAGGATTAGAAGTTCAAGGTTATTTTTGGCTACACAGTGAGTTTGAGGCTAACTTGTGTTGAGACTCAGTCTATAAAAAGCAATCACCTAACTAACCAGTCAACCTTTTAGTAATAATAACAGGATCTAAGATTCTCTGGAGGTTCTGCCATTGCTAGTAGGTCATAGTGAAGTCTTTTCTTGCCTTTGATCCTAAGTGTGATGGATTTAGATTATAGTATGAACTTGGTTCCACCATAGAACTCTCAAATTGGGGACTCAGCACTGGACTCTGGAGTGTGGTGCATTCATATGATAGTGTGAAGGTGGCTCCGCCATAGCCTCTGAAATGAGAGTCATCATTGTGCTCAGTACTAATATGAAGACCTGGCCTTTGTCATTCTTCTCTTATTACTTTACCCATCTTTTTCCTCTTCACTTTGATTTGGTGTTCAAAAGTCACTGTCCCAGGAAGGAGCACCTATGAGCTTATTTTTATAATGTAGAACGTTTGCTCTTTCATACTCTGTGAACACATTCTTTATTACAATAGATTCAGTTTACAGTGTAAAGTTGAGAGAAGTCATCTAGTTTACAGAGAGGTGGGGGAAACTTATGCACATGTAAACACTAAATGTATGCAGATCATTAGAGATAGTCTCCTGTCTTTCATACTATTGTGATACGTTACTGATTGCTCCTTCCTTATCCTTGAATTGGTTTTTTTTTTTTTTTACTTGAGTTCTCTTCCAAGGGAAGCAACTCCTCATAATATAGGAAGGCTGGTTGCAGCCTGTACTGTATGGCCCCTTACTATAACCCCATTATGAGGTTGTAAATAGCAGTATAATGATGTCTCAGTCATTTGTTTTGATGTATCTGAGCTTTTAATAAATCAGCCTCAGCTTACTTAATAGGAATCTGAGAGCAGAGCATGCTCCTGCCAGCAGCTGTTAGTAAATTATAAAGCATTCATCTGTTTTACAAGGGAATTAAATGTTTGTTCTATTTTAAAGGCTGTGACTAAATAGGAGGGAAGGAGAGAGAGAGGGAAGGAGAGAGAGAGAGACGCAGAGGTGAGACAGGGAGAGAGAAAAACAGATGAGACAGAGATAGAATTTGGTGACTTGTGTATGTACATGTATGAGCTCATGCACAGCGGTTGTGTTACCTCCTTGCCCTCTGAGGCATTTCAGTTCCCGGGGAGTACCTGTGGAAGAGCCCTGTGAATTAGAGTGCCCTTAGGTAAACCCTGTCATTATCATCTGTCCTCCATGTGTATCTCCAAAGCAGTAGTGACTGGATTACATTTTTCTTCCACTTCACAGAATCCTGTGAAATACACATCTCATTCCTCTCTTCCCCTCCCCAGTAAAACCTGTGTAGAGAAGAGTAGCGGGTAAACTATATATCTAGCATGACTGATTTTCAATTGTGTGTAAAATTGAGTTAGCTTGTTTTATTTGATTTTTCAGTTTACATTGGAAGTAGATTTTCTGCTGTCTTTTTCAACATCATTGGCTTTACTAAGCAATCTTAGGAAAAAGCATCATAGTAAAAGAAATAAGAGATGGGTATAAAGGCTTCCAGAGATTGTGGCTACTCAGTAAGTTTTGAACAGCTATATATGTTTTTTGTATTTGTACTTTTTTGGTTTTTATTTTAAATTTTGATATAATTCCAGATTCATGAGAAAAGCCCAGAAATACTTTTCTAGTTTCATTTCTGTTGCTATAGAAAATAGTCTGACAAAAGCAGCTTGCAACAGTAAAGGGTTGTTGGTTTCACATTTCTAAGTCATAGTCCATACATGTAAGGAAGTCATGGTAGCAGGAGGTTGAAAAGACAAATCACATCTAAAGTGAAAAGTGAGATTTCATGCATAGTCTTTATTTCTGATTCTACCTCCCTGTCTTGTTTTGCTCAAACATGCTTTTTGTTTAAAATACACTAAAAGCAACTGTAGGTAGTGACACATTTAGTTAAGTACCCTGTAGTTGTCAGGTACTATGTACATTTCAGTGGTTTCCTAAATTCATCCACTTAGGTGCTGGTACTTTTTTGTGTAACTAAGGAAACAGAGACTTAAGAGATGTTAAGTCTTTTAATATGTTTGCTCAGTTAGGAAGCGGTAGAGCTGAGATCTGAATTCCTCTTCTTGAGTTAAAGTGTTTTATTGAAAGTAAGATGCAGGGGCTGGAGAGGTGGCTCAGAGATTGTGAGCACTGACTGTTCTTCCAGAGGTCTTGAATTCAATTCCCAACATCCACATGGTGGCTCACAACCATCTATGATGACATCTGATACCCTCTTTTGTATACTGTATACATAATAAATTAATATTTTAAAAAAGAAGAAAGTAGTATGCTTTACGTCTTTTCTCTATTCTCTGTTGTTTGTTACCAAGATGAGTTTCTTAAACATTAGTTTTGTTTGCTAAAGACTTTGCCAGAATTCCTAAGCATAAGTAAAATATAGTATATATATAATATAAACTATATAATTTATACATAAAAATATATATTCCTCAAATATCACACATTTTACTAACGTTTATTATTAAATGGAAGGCAAGAGATAATAATTCAATTCTATTCATGTTATTTGTTTTAACACACTGGTTTTACTTGTATTTGTTCGTTTTCTCTCTTCTCCTGACAAAACTCACTGTGCTCTTCTCATTGAATCATTGTTGGTGACCTTTGATTTTTGAAAAATAAAGTTGATAATTTTCTCAGTTTTTTGCTGGAGAATGATTGATTCAGCAACTATTTGTTGAGTGACTACTGTGTTTGATAATTGTTGTGCTAGATGTCAGGGATTCATGATTATGTGTTTATTTTTGTTTAGGATTGTTTTTAACTTTTCATTTACAACTTCATTTATGAAAGGCCACTTATTTTTCTCAGTTTATGGATAGCAGTCTGGCAGAACATTTTCATGTGATAGGTTAGCTTAGTTTTCAGGAAAATGATTGGTGAGTGTTAAATTACACACATTATTGTCTTTTTTTTTTTCTTCAATGCAGATAGAGACTTTATTGGAAAGTGCTTTTATTTCTGAAGTTCACTATTGTGTGATTGAAACAAAATAGCTTTTGAAAAAATAGACACCAAACCAAATAATAAGAAAAGAAATGTTCTTGTTCATCAATTTTCAACAATAACTTTGGGGGCTCAGATGATTGGTGTATCAGAAATGAAGCTTCCATATATGGAAATAAATGTCTTTAAAAATAAGTCAAAAGTTAAAGTTTGTGGTTCAACTGAGTGGTACATGGATCTTGCTGTTCACAATTCACAATTCTGTTACTGGAAAAGCCTTTAGAGGTCTGTGGGCTCATTCTACTCATTTGCAGATTAGAACCCTGATCCACACAATAAGTATATTGATGAGGTGCGGGTGGTACCTTTGCCAATATTCTTTATTTTTATGGTTTTTGTATTTTAAAGTGAGAAGAGTAGAGAATGCACACACTACACTTCATCCCTCTTCTAACTCTGTGAAAGTTCACCAATTTCTCCACTCTGCTTTTTTATTTTTCTAGACTTCAAATGTTGGTTATAATCCAAATAATGTATAATGAATACCTCTAGGGATCAGATCTATGAATCCAGCTCTGAGGACCGTTTTTCCTCACTCTGAGGAGAACTTGGTAAGCCTCTCCTTCAGGTCACAAGGGCAGCAAGTTTCAAGGACCCTTGGTTGGCTAGGTTCACTATAGAGAGGCTTTTATACTTAGAAAAGTTAATACCATTGATGCTGACATCATTAACCTGCTGTGGCTTTCCCACAAGGTCCTTCTGAGTGGGTTGAACAAATCAAATTTGTCTGTTTCCTAGATTGCTCTAAAGCTGTTCATCACTGTGATTTTCTGTGATTCAGTATTTTTCATGTTTTCCTTTCTTACTAAAATGAGCCACAGTTCTTTACTGAGTCTTTATATTCAGGCAGTATCCCAGGGATTATTTGGTACCACCTAGTTGTGCCTGCACCAGAGGGTCATTTGGTGAAATGCCATCCCACCTCTTGGACTTTGATTGGGAGAAGGGACAGTATCTGATTTATCAGATGACTGGTTTGAATGTCTGATTTTCTGTCTCTTGTCTTTTTGATGCTGGGATTACAGTTGTGCATCAGCTCTTTTAGTTCTAATAGTACTGAGGATGGAATCCCAGGCTTTGTGAATACTAGGGGAGTGCTCTCCAAACTAGTATACATCCATAGGTTCCGGAAGGCATTTTCACAACATGCTTCTTTTAATTTTCATTTGTTCACTTGAATTGCCCCCCCCCCCAATCTATCTATCTGACAGGGTCTTTTGTACAGTTCTTGAACTTTTTGTTTAGACCAGTTTATTCTTAATATCTCCATAGAGATCTGCCTACCCCTGCCTCTCAGACAGTGATGTGAAAGGCATGCCTCATTTGATTCCCCTCTGTTTCAGATGTTCATTTTTAGTAATCTGGAAAAGGAGATTCTTCAAATTTTTAAGGCTCTCCCTTTAATTGACCTTCACCTTCTATCTTGCTCAACTCAGTACAGATTTTAGCCAGATGCATTAACTCCTTGTGTAGCTTTGGACAAGATATGCAATTGCTCTTATTCTCAATTTTCTCAGTTGTATAGAAAATCAATGAAATAATGTACGTAAGAGTCTTTTGAGAACAATAAGATTATCTAAAGGTTATTTCTCATTGTTGGTGCAATCCTTGTTTCCATAGTTGAGCAAGCCTATTGACTGTGCTGCTGGAGTTTCAGGTTTATTCCCTTTGGCTTGGCATTTCAGGACATTTGTCCACAGAGGCAAATTAAGGGCAGAAGGAAGTATTATAAATGAGATAGGTGTGAAAATTTTTGATTTGATACACTGGTTTTCAGTTAACTGTTTTGATAATGATGTTTATCTGTAGATTTCTCATATAGGACAGATTTTTCGGGTGGTATCTATGTTGTATTACATTTCCCTCAGATGTCAGGTACAGATTTACTGCCTGACTGGTTTCTTGTTTTATTTATTTATTTGTTCATTCATTCATTCATTCATTCATTTGGTGACCATGAAGAGAAAACATTTTCTTCTTACTCTAGGACAGAGTATAATTGTTTTCATTTATTACTCTGAAGAAAGCATCATGATGAAGAGTGTTTAGAAATGTTTATTTACTACCCTAGAGACACAGTTGATAATTTTATTATACAAAATGGATCTAGGAGCTGAAATTCATGCCTGTAAATTAGCCATAGATCTGTCTTATACTCGTGATGCGAGGATGTGTTGTTGCCCAATCAGAATTAATTTTAGATCACTGGGTGATGAATAGCACATATGTGCTATCACTATAATTCCTTCCCTGGGAGACATGTAAGCAATGTCTATCCCCTCATCCCAACATGCTATTGATAAACCAACATATGATTCCACTAGTGTTCACCCTGGGGAACTTCCAAGTTCATCAGGCTCTTTTACAAAGCATGGATGACAGAGAAGCATCCTCACTGAAACATCTTACCCACCATGAGTGATGACTTCTCCATAACTGCATAGATGGAACCCCCATATAGGTCTTTTTCAGCCTATATACTTTAGCTTCTTCCCTAAATCCCTAGGCTACATGATAGTTAATGCAAAAATTGAATACAAATACTTCAAATGAGTGGTTGAAATTTAAGGTCAGTGTCTGTTCTTCCACCCCCTATACTTCTTTCTTTTATGAGATAACTGTGGTAATCTCTCTGCTTGATATTGATGGATTCTTCTTTCTGGTTATTGTTAACCTCAGAAATCTAGTGGCAGTTTGTCCTCATGATTAGTTGTTTTACTTTTGGCTGACTCTGTTACCTGAACATTGCCTTGTGGGCAATCTCATAGTGCTTTATGTGTCATCATGCTTCTGTGAGCACAAGTTAGAGGTGTAGGTTTAGCTGTGCTATGCTCTATATTTTATTTGCTCCCAGTAGCCATGACTGCCAATCACAAGGAAATGCTATGTGATTACATCAGTGAATGCTTACAGTTTTGTATAAGGAAATGAGTCAGGATATGTGTCATGTATGTGAACCAGGGCAGCAGAAAGTCATGGATGTTTCTGTCCAGACAGTATCTTTGATGACAGAGCTTAGGGGTTATCAATGATATCTAAACTGAGGCTTAATGTCAATCAAGATTATACATTGGTCATATTCTGCTCTTTAAGTTCTAAGTTAATTTAGAGATAAGACTAATCCATGCAGAGGGTTGATGTGGTCACTTTCTGTCTTAGAGTTTCTATTGCTTTGCTGAAACAGTGTGATCAAAAAGCAAGTTAGGGAGGAATGGTCTTTTTTGACTTATACTTCAGCATTGCTTTTCATCACGGAAGGAATTCAGGGCAGGAACTTAAACAGAGTACGGTCTTGGATGCAGGAGCTGTTGCAGAGGTCATGGAGGGTAGCTGCTTACTGGCTTGCTTCCCATGACTTGCTCAGTTATAGAACCCAGGACCACCTACTCAGGGATGGCACCATCCACCATGCGCTAGGTCCTCCTTCAAGTGTCACTAAGAAAATGTGTTGCAGGTAGATCTCTTTGTGGCATTTTTTTCAACTTAAGCTTTCCAGCCAGTATACTTCCTTTTGTGTGTTTTCTTTTATCTGTAAGAGGTTGTTTGGGGTCTTTTTCTGACCTCTGAGAGTTCATCATACATCCCAGTGTCAAGACCCTTCTCTAACTGAGAGTCTTGGCTGATGAAAGACAGAGGGAGCTGTATCTTCTTTTTGCTGCTTCCCCTGGGTGCAGTCAGAAAGCATGAAGCTGGAAGGTGAGTTAGCCTTGGGAAGGAGGACAGAAGTGAAGGTGCTAATGACTGCAACCCTGATGTAATGATGCCACCACAGATTGTCACTAAACCTACTCTACTCTTTACTGTCAAGAGAACTTGAGCTCGGTACCCAGTGTCATCTAGAGTGTGGAATCTTGATTTTATTCTTTTCGCTCTCCAGTGTTTTTTTTATAGAACCTGATGCCATGTAGATGATCATTATTTTTTCCTTGCTTAACTTCCTGAGAAATCACTGCACTTCGTCAAATAAATAGGACAGTTACATAGGCAGGGTCCATGTTTGTAACATCTTCATCATTTCAAATGGCACGCTAATGGATGCAGAGGACATTGTCACGATACTCATTATCCAATGTTAGGAATGAAAGTAAGGGTTTGAACTGCCAGATACAATGTGATAGGAGAGATGGCTCAGCAGGTAAGAATGGGGGCTGGTCTTGCCGAGGGCTCAAGTTTGTTTCCTAGTGCTCACTTCATGTGATTTTAAATTGTTTGTAATTCCAGCTCCACGAGACCCAGTACATCTTTCTTCCAGGGTCATAGCACTTATATATGCACACATGTGCATGCATGTTTTCTCTCTCTCTCTGACAAAAAAGAAAATAAAACAAAATCTTTATTTGTGTGTGTGTGCAGAAGAGAATGTTGTATCCCCTGACACTAGTGTTTAGGTAATTGTGAGCTTTCATGTGGTGTCTGGGAATTGAACACAGGTCCTCTGGAAGAGCAGCCTGTGTTCTTAAAGACTGAACCATCTCTCCAGCTCCACTTTTCTTTTTCCTTTGTAAAATGTGAGGATATTTTATTTCCCCGAAGATGCAGAGGGAGATTGAAGGTATTCTATTGAAAAATCCTTTTATTAGACATCTTTAGGAATTGTTTAATAAAACAGACATAAGCTTTCTGTTTTACTCCTATTAATCTTTTTTTTTTAAACTTTATTATTTATTTAATTATTTGCCTTGGTGTTTGCCTGGAACTGGAACTACAGACAGTTGTTAGCTGCCATGTGGGTGCTGGGAATCGAACCCGGGTCCTCTGGAAGAGCAGACGGTGCTCTTAACCGCTGAGCCATCTCTCCAGCCCCGGTCCTATTAATCTTTATTGTTAAATTTAAAACAAAGTTAACTGCCAAGTGTCCTGTTCCCTCCTTCCTTCTCTCCTTCCTCCTTTTTTTCTCCCTTTCTCTCTTCCTTTTCTCATCTCCTAATACTTCCTGTGTCTTTGCTTCTACATCATGACGAGCACAGAATGTAAAATTGAGGTTTGGAAATTACTGCTCTGAACTTTTTTAGAGAGTGAATAAATCTTACAGCTTTTACTTAGGTGCAGTGTTTTGGTACTACCATCCACTCACCCCAGAGTTCTTTCATAGCATTTTCCAGCACTGCCAACCACAACCAGCATAGAAATCACATTTTACTAGGAAGCTGTGACACTTTCTTTCTTCTTAAGAGCTGTCCATCTGTCATTGGCCCTGTTCCCTCTCCCTTCTTCCTTGAATTTCATTCTAAAAAAACTTCTGCAAATGCAGGATACATGTTTCTTAGTTACTTACCCACCATCTACCCCCTATCCCTCATCCTCTAATGCAACAGAGTGTGGAATGTTTATAAAGAATGCTTCTTTAAGTATGCTAGTGCCTTTTTGACTTACTGAAGTGGATGCCAACTGCACAGGGTGCCTCCCTCACAGGGCTCTGAGAGGCCTTCTTCTTGCAATGCCAACTCCTTTATAGAATGGCATATTTAGATCACATGATAATTGCCAAGCTATTAATTATTCATAGGCTACTTTTTCCTCAGAAAGAAAACTGCAGATGTCTGATTTTCATGATTTTTATTCCATCAGAGACTCATTTGGTTGTTATGGGTATGGTACTTAAAACTTGGGGGTCTATTCATTGAAAATGTTGTTCACATAACACCTAAAACAAAAGCCTACCTCAGTGGGATAGGCTTCATAAGGGGCAAAGTAGTTGATTCACAGGCTGAAGCTGTTAAGCAGATTGTTATGCAAAGCTTCAAGTTACAGAAAAAGCAGGATTGATTCAGTGTGTTCTCTTTGATTTTTGGGAGGAGGTGGTAAGTAATGCTGCTGCTTCTTCCCCCTGGGGTTTACCATCCTCTGAAAGCAATGCTTGAAGGACCAATAAATGGATTTTGGCTGTCCCCTAGTTCAGGGATTAATATTGAGTTACAAGAATATGTTGCCCAGTGACTGGGAAAACATTGAGAATGCTGGGTGCTCTTTGTAGAAGGACATGGTTCCCTTGTCTGCAGCCTGCCACTTTGAAAAATGCACACAGTGCACATCCTGCAGCTGTAAAGGTTAAATACGCATCTTCAGCACTACCTCTGTGCTTTTGTATTCTCCTTAATGTCAGCCAATACAGGATTATTGGGAAAAAAACAAAAAAGGCCACAAGTAAATAAAAGGCTTGCAGGTTGAAGTTGAACAATTGAAACTTTCTCATGTAGTAAATTACCAATGGCAGGCTTAAAGTTTGTTAATTGTCAGAGTAAAGTACTAAGGATTGTTTTCTTCTGCCTAATGAATTACCTCATGTGGAGTAGACTTGTTAATTCGGATAAATGGTGATTTCTTAAGACCACTGAAGTGTTTCCTGAACTTTCCTGGAAACCCTTATGTTTTGTAATGATCTCCTTCTATCCTGAGTTAGACAGGGAATAAGTGACTAACACCACCTCTTTCATGATTTTTCTGTTTCAAATTATGGGGGGATCATTTGTGTAAGTTCTGTTGATAGCATTGAATTGTTTTGGTTAATTCAGAAGGATGGGATTTGGCATCTTTGAGTCACAAAAGTTATAACTGAGATTTTTAGTGAGTTTTACTATGTGGTTCTCATTGAGCAGTTTTCTCTTTTTCTTTCTGAAAGTGGTTCTTTTAAAAAAAAATTTATTTTTGATGTATGTGTATGTTTATGAGTTTTTGTGTATCATGTGTATTCAGGTGCCCTCAGAGTTCACAAGAGCCCCTGACATTTGAATCATGGTTCTGAGGCTACCTTGTACATTCCAGGATGTGAACCTTAGTTCAGAGGGTGCTTTTAACCTCTAAGTCATATTTCCATCCCCATTAGTGCACATTTTTTAACAGACCTTTAGAAATAGTCAGTTTTAGGGATCAGCCTTACACTTCAATAATGTTTTTCTTAGAAGGGCTGCTCAAAAATTTTTTTTTTTCACCTTTTGATGACTCCTGAGCAAGCTAGCTACAGATGGGTTTTTATTGTTTCAGAGACCTCATTAAATCACCTCTAAGAATTGCGATATGAGAATAACCAGAACAATGATACAATAGATACAAAAGTGATAAAATTATCATTGAACTGTTAAATGGGAGAATGAGGCAGATGTTTACAGCAGGTTCAAAAGCCATGTTCAAGAAAATTACATGGAGTAAAGGAACATTAAAAATCAACGTACAAGAAAACATAAGACTGATTATTCCCCCCTTCCCAATGGGGAAAGGAGGCCTTGTTTTCTTGAAGGATGTTACTTGCATATATGTGGACAGTATTTAGGATAGTAAGTGTTCCCAACCAAGACAAGGTCAGATGTTATTGAGCACAAGTTTCCTAAAAGCAGGTGTAGTGATCACCATACTTATGTCAGTATAGATGATTCTCTTTTCATATTTTATGCAAGATTTTACTTATTTATCCATTAATGTTTTTAAAATTATTTATCCAGAATTTTGTGTAGTTCAGGTTGCTCTCAAACTTGATATAGCCAAAGAGGACCTAGATTTCTTCTTCTGCCTCTGATCAGGATTACTGGCTTGCATCACCATATCTCCTTTTTGAGATGCTGGGTCTGGTATTTCAGGTCTTAGTTTCATGCTAGCCAGCCATTTACCAGTGGAGCCACACCTTCAGTGTGTGTGTGCATGCGTGCATACGTGTGTGTGTGTGTGTGTGTGTGTTTCCATCTGTCTATCTGCTTGTGAGTATAAGCGTGCGTGCATACGTGTGTGTGTGTGTGTGTGTGTGTGTTTCCATCTGTCTATCTGCTTGTGAGTATAAGCGTGCGTGCATACGTGTGTGTGTGTGTGTGTGTGTGTGTGTGTGTGAGTGTGTGTGTGTTTCCATCTGTCTATCTGCTTGTGAGTATAAGCATGAGAGTACAGGTGCCATGGAAGCCAGATGTTGGATTTCTTGGGACTGGATTACAGAGTATTGTGAACCTCCCAGTGTGGGTTCTAGGAACCAAACTCGAACACTGCACAAGAGTCATACTGACTCTGAACCACTGAGTGTTCTCCCTACCCCTATTTGATTCTTTTTTTTTTTTTTTCCCACAGACGGAAGCTTAGATATTAATGGAGAGGTGGATTCCAGTCTGTGCTGGTGATCTGCCTCCCCGTGCAGTCTTTTGTGCTATCTCTCTTCAGAAAAGGCACTTATTTTTATGAGCATTCTCTTCATAAAGATAAGAAAATACAGCATGACACTGTGTGAGGTTATCTGATTATCCGAGTGCAAAGTTGGAGCTAGGTAGCATAAAGGTAGTCATGTTTTATTTTTCCTCTGATGCCAGGCTGAGCTGTTTAAAAGTGATGCTTGGAAAAACTGTCTCTATTTCAGGAATTGTCTTTTTAGATAAAGAAGTTTTGAGACACGTGGCTCAAGGCTTCCTAAGACTCTGGTGGTGGTAAGGTATTTCTGGATATATATGTAGACCTATATGTGTGTAAATATATGGATTCAAAACTTACTTATTTAGGTATGGGTCTTATGTGGCTCAGGATAGCCCCAAACGTGTTATGATTCACAAAGTTCCACAGTAAAATACGTGGAAGGTCTAAAGTTTCTCTCAGAGTCTGATCATTTCACAGTTTTATAAACTTTTAAGGTTCTCAGACAGAAACTGTCTTTAGAAGCCATTCTGAACTTGTATGTCTATGTGTACAACTTGAAAATGTCTAGAGAGGGTTCCCTCTGTATTCAGAGTTTACTGTTTAGTCCACTGCCAAGTTGAATATAGTAGCCTAGTCCCCAAGCTGAGAAGACTGCTAGCCAGATTCTTCACACAACAAGCTGAGGCCAAGACATAGAGAAATACAAAGTACCACAATGTTATTGAGTTCTTCAGTCTTAGGGCTTGGGAAAGGTCCACCAAATTTTTTGTTTGGAAGACTGTGGACCTCAGTTTTGCCAGCTAGTGCCCTTTGTGTATGGCTATTCTGACCTTTTACTTAGGTATATTAAGGATTTATTTTTGTATACATGTGTGTACAGATGATGTCAGAGGCCGCAGACTCTGGTGCTGGAAGTAACAGGTGGTTGTGCAGTATCTGTCTGAGGTGTTGGGAATCTAACTCTCTTTTTACTGCTTAACCATCTTTCTAGTCTCTGGTAGCGTCTGATTAGAGGCTTAGTGTGGTGAGACTCTTCATCTTCAACAAAAGAAATCAATGTCCCTGTAAATGTTACCATTTTAAAATCCTATTGCATCTTTCTGATTCTATGCCTGGATTCAGAGCATTTAAAGTGGATACCCTGTCTTTTGTAACTCATGGGCTAACCCAACACTGGGTGAGGTTTGTTCTTGTAATTCAAATGCTTCTGGTTTTACTGTTGGGGAAACAACCTCAGTAGAGCAAATCATTTCCTCCTCCTCTCCTCCCTCCCCTCCCCCTCTTTTTTCTCTCCTTTCTCTCCTCCCCTTCTCTCACCCCATTCTTCTCTGTTTTTCCTTCCCTTATCTTCTCACTACCCACCTTCCAGGTACAGCCAGGTGAAAGCAAAACAATCCAGCCTGTTTTCTATTACCTTTTTCCTTTAGGCTAGAGGAGATATGTAAGCCAGCCCTGGGTTGGGTGTGGTTCCCTTGCTCTAATTTATCATCTGAAAGCAATTTTGTTCAATTAAAGATTAGAATTAAATTTCATTCGGAGTGCTTCTGTGCAGAGGAAATGATGCATTAATGAACACACAGATGTCATCTTCCAGCCATGCTGTTTGCAGAATAGTTTTTTTAGGGTTGGAATAATAGAAGGGGGCCCTGGCAGCAGGAGAACCATTTACCCATCGGCATACTAAGTGGAGAGTCGCAATTATTTGCAAACCATTTATCATCCTGTACACTGAGAGGAAAACATACTTTATCTAAAATATTTGAAATAATGGCTCCTAAAATCAGATAACAGGGAGCGTTAATGTCAGGTGCCACACTGTAAATTGCATAATGCCATTGGGTTGGCACTATGGCTGTGATTTGTGATGCTAATGATCCAGTAGGATACATGGGAGCTCAGTCTAAAAAGAGTGTTTCTGGAAGGAGACAAAGTAACAAGAGAATTAAAAGTGTAGTGGGAGAAGGGAAAAAAATGTGTAGGATCATATTTCACTTATTGGAAGTCCCATCTGCTCTTCTGTACACACATTATGTAAGTTTTACTCTCTCTATTACAAACATCCCGCAGGGCGGATAGGAAGTTCATATATCTGCCTTCAACTGTTTTTCCATTTATAGTCAGACATGAATGAACAGAAAGATTTATGTGTCATAAGTAGAATGTTGTTAGGATGGTAGGCTTTTTTTTTTTTTTTTTTTTTTTTCTCTTTCCCTTTTTGGGAGGAGTTGTATACTTCGATGATGATGATGTTTTGTGTCCTGTTTTGCTTGGAAGCCAGCCCTCTCCCTGGCCTATGGAGAAGGTAGCAAGAGAGAGAATATAGAGGAAGGTAGGAGAGTGTGAGACAACAGTGGTCTATATGGTGTTTGAGAATTTGCTTTAATGAATCAATTTCAATTTTGGAATTGACCTATGACATGTATATCCCAAGGCACAGAGATTGTATATATATTTTGTTTGGTTTTCCAGACAGGATGATACCATGTATCTCAGGCCAGTGTCAGGTTCTCAGTCTTTCTGCTGGGGCTTTCTGAGTGCTAGAATTGTTAGGGAGAGTAATGGGACCCTGACCACTCAGTGCTGTTGGAACCTTGATTTCATAACAGAAAAGGATTTAACTCGTAGGAAGCAGAGTTACAATTTAGTGTTTTATTAGATGTTTAATTTTATTTATTAGTTTATGTGGTTTGTGTGCAACACGATACACCCAAGGCTGTGAATTACCAATTGGTAAATCCTTTATCTGTGATTTCCAGAGATCAATCTCAGATCATCAGACTTGTACAGCAAGTGGTTTTTACTTTAACCTCTGAGTGGTCTCACTGACCTTTGATGGTACTTGTAAGAAATTCAAGAATGGGTGTTAATACCAGTGAAGTACCTAAGAAAGAATAAAATATAACTAAGTGTAGATATGGGCTTACCAAGGGAAAGATGTATTTATTGCCTTTAATATAGCCATACATAACATTTTGGTAATTTCTGAGATTATGATCAAGGGCCTGTCAGGAAATGTAACCAAGGTGCTATGAAGATATCTCAATGTTCAAGAGCACTTGCTTCTCATACAAAGTACCCAAATTTGTATCCCAGATCCCATACTGAGGCTCATAAACATCCAGAATTCCAGTTCCTGAGAATCAAATGCCCTCTTCTAGGATCTTTTGAATTCCAGACATAGTACATTTACATATATGCACGCAAGTATCTTTGTACATGAAATAAAAAAATAAATCTTAAAAAAAAGGAAATTATTCGAGGTCACAGAATGGTTTCACAGGACCACTTGACATAGTCCCAAGTGATGTAGTTCAACACTGTATTACAGAATGCTGGAACTTTTTCAGAGTTACAAGTTCTCAAAGTCAGAGCTTCACATTATCTTTAGCCTTGTCTTTACATTGAGTCACTGAGTGACGGCTATGGAAATTCTTTAATAAATCGATGATGCTAACTTGAAGCCCTGTACAATTTAAGAGTAAACAGGGGTAACTCTTAGAACTATAGGAATATCTATGTTGTTATATTAATTTTGTGTTAGCTGGATGGTCAAGAGCACTTGCTACTCTTGTAGAGGACCTGGATTTAGTTACAAGCATAAATAAGACGTACAACTATGCTGAACACGGGTTCCTGGGGGATTCAGCATTCTCTTCTGACTTCTGCAGGCACCAGGCATGCATGTGTCACACATACATACACATGTGTCTACTTACATTTATGCATTCAGGCAAAACACAGTTTATTTCTTAAAAATCTAAGGAAATTCTAAAAAATATATATTTTTTTAAATTGTGAGTGTGTATATGTGTCTGTACAGTTTCCCTTGAAGATGAGTTAAGACATCAGATCGGACCTGGAGTTACAGGTGCTAGTTTCCAATCTTAGAACCTCTGTAAGAGGTCCAAATGTTATTAATAACTACGCTTTTTCTCCAGCATTCTTTTGTTTTTTATTATTTTGACATGAAGTTTTCCATAATCATTGCTAACCTTGAACACATTATAGACCTGGCATTGATATCTCAATTCTCAGGAGTAGCCAGCCTTTCAGGTTTGTAAAATACCATGTCACACCACTTTTCTGGTGTTAGTTTACTTTTTGCATACGTTTGTCAGTATCTTTTCCTTTGTGGTTTCTTTAGGGTGGTAAAAATTTAGATGTGGATTTTCATTAATTCTTTACCTTCTGACCACCCTCCTTTACATAATTTAATTCTGATTGTAACCCCAGGCCACCACCCAAGTACTAAAGCAGATTTTCACTCTTTTATTTTTTGTCTTCTTTTTGCGACCTGTAGCTGTTCTAGGATGATGAACAACTATAAACAGAGGAGAGCTGATACTATTTACATTATAGAAACAAATAATTTTGCTTTGATATAAGCTTGTCCCATTTGATACTTAAGAAATCTCATGCCCAGAATTCGTATATGAAATTCAAATTTAGCTTAGCATCCGGGGTATTACATAAGCATACATGTGTTGCAGGAATCTTAGTTTGTCTTATAATAAAAACCCAGAGCCAGATATTGGGGCAAATGCTGAAATGTCAGAGACAAAGAAACAAGTCACAGCCACTTTCACCTTGCCAGCTTCTCAGGATGAAAGGGGTAGATCCTATCTCCATGAATCCTCAGACCGAATAGACAAGAGAAGGGAAGTTCAAAGGGTGAACCCCTATCTTGTACCGCCTTGTATTTCTTTCTCTGCCCAGCCATATCATTTCCTCATTCAACCTTTTCTCAATTGCTGGGATTAAAGGTGTATGATCCTCAGTTCTGGGATTAAGGTGACTTTGTTTAGCCTTGAACTCACAGAGATGCATAAGGATCTCTGCCTCCCCTGAGTGCTGGGACTAAAGGCATGTGCCACCATTGCCTGACCTTTTGGCTAACTCTGTGGCTGGCTCTGTTCTTTGATCTTTTGGCAATCTTCATTAGATACACAATATGTCACCACATACATGTGCAATAAAATTTCACACTGAAACATTAAGAAGAAAGCTTAAATGGAGGCAAGAGGATCAACAGTTCACTATCATGTTCAGCTGAATAACATGCCAAATCCAGCCTGGGCTACTTGAGATCTTGTTTTAAGAATAACAAAACCAAAAATATAAAATAAAAGTGAGACAGATGTTAACTGAACATTCTGTATTTCTGATGTTCACTTCACTAAAAAGTTAAAAACAACAACAACAACAAAAAAAAACATGGACAAATTGTTCAGTAGTTTAAGTGGGAGATTCCTATCATAGATGCTTAAAGATTGGTTTCTATTTTTCCTGAGAACCATTTGTCCCAGGAATTCAGCTTTGTCTCCTTGTTTATGTAAAAGCTGCTCACTTTTTGTAAGAATAATTGTTTTAAACAGTTTTCTTGTTGCACCAGAGACCTTGAAAGGCAGTATTTTATACACTTAAAAATTGTGCCCAGGATTGGAGATGTGATCGAGTTGATGCTTATTATTCTCAAAGGCTTAGTTTCCATCCTGGCACTCAGCATAAACCTGGATGTGTGGTGGCTCTCTCCTGTCATTACAGCACTTGGGAGGAAGATCAGGAGTTCAAGGTTGTTATTTTCTGCGTAGCTACTTGGAGGCCAGCCTGTGGTTTTAAAAACGAGGTGGAGTGATGGCTCAGGTCTTAAGAGCAATTGCCAGAGTTACAAAGGACATGAGTTTTTTTCCCAGAACCTTCATGACAATTGGCAACGATCTGCAACTTCAGTTCTAGAGGATGTAATGCCCTGTTCTAGACTCTAGGCCCCTAGGCATATGTGTGATACACATACTTTCATGTTAGGCATTTACATATAAAAACAAATCATTAAAAGAAAAAAATCTTCTCCTAACCGTAACTCAGTTTACTTGTTTTCATGGCAGTGCTTCATGCAAACACATAGGTGAGAAAGATAGTTTCTGGTCCCATAAGGTTTACATTGGACTAACCTTTCTCTAGCATCCAGGCTGTATGTAGAGTACAAGATAATTATGAAGCTAAATCTTGTTTAACCACATAAGGCTACTGCAAAGCTTAATAATGATACAGGAGCTTTTGTTCCACCCTTTGGTTTTTACTGAGCCTCGGTGTACATTCTGCTTGAATCTCCTGGCAGTCCTTGGGTGAGCAGTAATGATTCATCTCACCGTTTTACCGGTGAAGGATTTGAATTTTTGATAGGTGAAATGGCTTGTGTAAGATCAAAAAAAGAGGTTTAAATCTTGATCAAAAGCCTGTGCCCTATTGCTCTTTCCACCATTTATATTGACTTTGGAATCAATATGATTTGGGGATTAGGCCGTGGAGAAGTAATTGCACCAGTGTTCCCCTCTGCTAGTTTGGAAAATGAAGCGCCCTCCTCACACCTGTGCTCTGTGCTGGAAGAGGTGTGCGTCTTTGGTTCAGCGCTTGCCTGTAATACACTTTGATTCTTCAATGGAGGAGCTGCTGCTCCTGTACAAGTGCTCTTCTGAGTGAAGCAGATCAGCCATTGCTGACAGCTGAGCTGTAAATGTTTGGGTAGGATTTGTTGCAACGTTGGTTCTCTCACTGAATTGTCCAAGCAAATGATTGGAAAATGATACTTTGTATGTGTGTAGAAAGAAATACTGTAAAACGGGCAGCATAGTCCTTTTGTGAGCATTTATTGAACACCTATAATATGCTTTTGGAGTTACTAAGTAGTAGGGATTCTAAAAGGTCTGTTCAATCTCATTTAAGGGTACTTCCTACTACAATACTGTTATAGCCTGTCTTCTACCTTTCAGTTATTTTAATTGCTGCCTTTTTAAAAAATGTGTATACATATGTGTAAGTGTACACATGTATTTGGATACCACCCTGAGGAATACCATTCAGCTTCTTTGCTTAAATGTCTCTTATTGGACGGTAGCTTGTGAAGAAGGTTGTGTGTTCTTTCCTGGGAGCCTTAAGGATCTATCTATCTACATCTCCTCAGCTGTGATTATAAACAGAGGTTACCATGCCCATCTTGTTATATGTACGTTCTGGGATCAATCTCAGTCTCTCATGGTTGCAAGGCCAGCACTTTGTTGACTGAGCCATTCTCCTAATCCCAGATGGCTCTTTGTGTGTGAGTATGAGTGTGTGTAAACATTGCTTTACTATTTTTAAATGTCCCCATTGGTATTTACTCAAGGAGAGTCTGGGTTCTTTGAGGTTAGAGACCTGTTATAGGAGAACTTTGTGAAGGATATTAGATAAATAACCAAGTTTGCAATATTTATGGGGAATGTCAAATTACCAAATGGATAGTAGTGTAATTGACTATCATATTGTGTTCAAGGGATCTGTGACTCATTGCAGGACAAGAGGACAACTGAGGTGAGAAGGAGGACTGAAGTGAACAGCAGAATCATCTCACATTATGCCAGGCAGCTGAATGGTTTCCTCATTTACCATGTTTACCCATTCTACACATTCCCATTGTAATGTTGCTGTTTAGGATGAATTGAAAAATAAATAAGTCATTCAGAGCTGCTTATTTTTATGACATGGGGATCAGCTCTTTAGAATGTTTTTTTAAAAAAATCTTTGCTTTGTGCTATTAAGATTTTCTTTTTTTTATTTGTTTGTTTGCCTGGAACTACACATAGTTGTGAGCAGCCATGTGGGTGCTGGGAATTGAACCCTAGTCCTCTGGAAGAGCAGTCAGTGCTCTTAACCACTGAGCCATCTCTCTGGCCCCCTATTAAGATTTTCTTAAAAATACTTCATTTCTTTTTACTTTATTCTGTTTTCATGCATGACTTTGACATTGCAGTTATTTTGTGCATACATGGGTAATTATTATTGTATCTAGATGTAGTTTAATTTATGCAGCAAGAGTATAGAGTAGAAAAAAATGCTCAGAGTCAGACATAGTGGCATGTGGCATTATGACAGCTGGTTGGAAGAGGCAGGAGGATCTCTATGGATTAAAGCCAGTCTGGTTTACATAGCAAGTTCTACAACAATGAGGGGGGGAGGGGGAGGTGGAAGGGGCAAGGGAGAGAGAGAGAGAGATTACTACCAAGAATAAACAGCTGTTACAAGTAATGAATGAATGGTCCTTGGTCATTGTCTGTGTTTCTTTCTCTGCCTCTTTGTCTCTTAGGAGTCATTGTTTTTAACACTTTAGTAAGAGCTGGGAATCTGTTCCCAGGTGTATTTCAAACATCTAAACCAGTGCCTGACAAGTCATTTGAATTCAGCATTGTTATGTTAGGTAGGGGAACAGAGATGGCTCTGTGGGTAAAGATACTTAGCACAGAGCCTGATATCCTGAGTTCTAGCTCTGTAAAGCATGGAGACATCATGGTATCAGACTCATAGTTAATTTTTTTTTTTTTTTAAAAAATACAACATTACATGACAAAATAGAAAATGCCATGATGTCGTGCGCCTGTCTCGCCAGCAAGGAAAACGCAACACCCAGGCTCTTCTTTCAGCAGTTTTATTCAGGAACCTTGATTAATTTTCTGACTTCTGACTTACTTACTTACCATGGGGACTGACTGACTTGCTACATGTTCTCTCTCCTCCTCCTTCTCCTCCTGACTTACTCTCGGGGTGGGGGGGTGGGGAACGGGGGATGGAACCCACCCACAGCCTAAATAGCCTCTGGGCAGCCAACCCCAGTACAGTACGCCACGTGGGCATTACCTATAGGTCCAGGTACGGGAAGCAAGCCAGATCCTCAGCCTAGCGAATTCCGGGATGGTTTGTCACTGAGAGCGCTCACCATGTGGAAGGTGGAGGGCGGAAGCCAGAGCCATCTTTAGGGCCTGGCTCCAGGCAGCTCCCCACACCATGAAAAGTTGAGGAACTGGGGATGTAACACTGTGGAAGAAGCTTGACTATCTTGCTAAGGGTCCGAGATTTCACTTTCAGCGCTGCAGAAATAATTTACATTTATACTTAAGTTTAAGACAGAAAGCTGAGAGGGAGCCTTTCCCTGTTGGGTTTCCTGTTGCTATAACAAAATACTCTTGAGAAGAGCAACCAGGGAAGAAAGGGTTTATTAGACTAACAATTCGAGGTTTTAGAACATCACCACAGAATCAAGGCTGGAACAAACTAGCTTGAGTCAGTGTTAGTTCAATATGCAAATGGACGAGTAAGATGGACAAACAGCTCCAGCTCATGTATTTCTTCTGTGTTTGCCTGTGTTCTGTTTCTCTTTCAACCTCATTTACTAAAGAAAGTTCAAAGATGGAAGGATCAAATCTTTCTGAATGCAAGATCCTGATCAGGTTGCGTAGCATTCCCTTAACAGACAAGGAGGCACAGTATAAACTTCATGTCCTGTTCTGCTTTTCACACTAAGGAAGGCAAGAATAACCCCATTGCTTCCTTAACTGAAGCCTAAGGTTTCCAAAGTATAAAATGCTAGAGTATGTATCCTTTATGCCTTTCTGTGCTGTATAGAACTAACTTATACATTTTCTTTCACCTCCTTCTTTCCATGTTGTATTGAGATAGTCCCTAATAGATTGGTCAATTATTATGTCTGAGTGCATACCTAAATTCTATTCTAAGTGTTAAAATTAAAGAACAGTGTTGCTGTGTTAGGTTATTTTTAGTGCTTTTAGAATGTGGTGGTACCTATATAACAGCATCCTAAAGTAAACTTCAACATTTTACGTTAGGCATTTTTTCTTTCTTGAGTATTCAAAGAATTTCTTATGGCCTGTCACCTTCTCTGAAACTAAGTTAATAAGTTAAATAAGTTAACATGAAATATTTTTTTTTTTTAATCTCCTGATCATTCGGTAGCAGGTGGAACTTGGAGAAGATGTAGTTAGAGGCAACTGAGTGAATGGAGAGCTCTCCGGGGAGGGCTATGAAGTTGACTTGAACACTCAGAGTGACACTTGATAAAATCTGAATTCTAAGAGCACTCTCCTGGTGCTAATGAAGAGGATAACACCTGCTAATACTTGGAAGAGAAAAGATAATGTCCTAGGATTTATAAGATCAAAGAAGTAGCTTAACAGAGCCCTGGACATAACAGATCTCTCTAGTTCTGAAACTGGGCTGATTTCAGCCTGCCATCCTGGCTCTGCAGCCTGTTCACTGGGGGATTTCATCACTTTACCGAGGAGTTGGCAACTGTGACGACACCGCTGAGGAACACTGGAAAGCAATGCTCCTGGATGCCAAGTCTTGCAGTGCTTCGTAGTGTTTCTTCCTTTGAATGTTTAAAGTTTCTCAGGAGATTTTATTAGCAACCAAGATTGAAACTATTGCTTTTACATTAATAAACAATGTATGTGTGTATATATATATATATTGATATTGATATAAAAGGTGAGGAGAGAGTAGGGGTCTGAGAAGATGCATCATTAGCAATAGTGTTTTGCAACCATGAAAAACTATACCAGCACTCAATGTGGAAAGTTGTGCCTGGCCCTGTATGCCTACCTCACACTGAGGTAGTGGAGACTTACTAACCAGGCTAGCTAAAATGGCAAGCGTCTCCTTCACTGAGAGACCCTGTCTTGATGCAGTGAGCAGAGAGTGCTAGAGGTGTGCATGCTACTGCACACTTACGTACATGCACCACACTTGCAGAATAACAAAGAGGAATTAGGAGTTTTAGAATTTAATATTTTAGCATGATCTTGGCAGTTGGATGCGGTACATGCCAGTAGAATGCATGTGGCTTATTGGAGGTGCTCTTCTAGCTTCCTCTCTATACTGTGGCAAAATTACCCTGGGGAAAGTGTTGAGCTCACACATTTCAGGTTACAGTGCACCATTAAGAAGGTAAGCAGCAGCTAGGCACATCATAGTCAAGAGCCCAGAGAACTGAATGAATGTATGCAGCGTATTGATCACGTGGCCCTTTTTTTTTTCTTTTTCAAAATAGTTTGTTTGTTACTTTTTAATTTAATTTTATTTTTTATTTTCTCTATGCTCTGATACCATTCAGGGCCCAGACTATGAAATGGTGCCAACCACATTCAAGATTTTTCTGCATCAGTTAATCTAATCAAGAGGAATTTTTCCAGGCATACTTATAGGCCATCCTGATGATTACATTGTCCTTCCTTGAGACTCACTCTATCTATCTAGGTGACTATAGGTTATATCAAGTTGGCAATTAAGAGAAAACTGCAGTTTCTATTACTGTGATTTTTGACAATTTGTTGTTGAGAGTTAAAACTGACCTTCAGATTTTAGCCCATGCTGATTTGTTAGAAGGTAAAACAGGACGTAGTTGGAATTTATTAGAATGTTGTGCATAGCTCCTTGCTTCCCAGAATGACTGTAGAGTCTGACTCTGTATCTGTGTAGTCATGCTGTGTATTCATATATGTCTTCATGTTTCAAGGTTGTCTTACAAAGCAGTAGACTTTACAGAGGATGTTGATTCATCTATTTATGGAATGTGCATAATCTGCTCTTGTAGGATGTTGCAGGACTAGTAATATCTCAAAAATACAAGTCTAACTGTGCCACTCCATTGCTGTAAAACTTCAGAACTGAGAACTGAGAAAATAATCTGGTTTGTCTTTGTGTGTGTGTGTGTGTGTATGTGTATGTGTGTGTATATAAACAATAATGTCTGAGTCCTACTCAAGTACTTTGCAAGTTAAATGCTAAAGTTTCCTAAGGTAGCTATTACTGTTGTTAACACTGAATGTAATGTTCTCCATCAGGGTATTAGAACAAAACCCAAAGGACTAAGCAGATTTATTTTAATAACTCACGTTCTTGTTTTATGTTTCATGTAGAGATAATAGGATAAAAGGCCTCATAGGTCCTCTTGTGACACAAATACACTGGTAGACAAGCTCATGTTGTTTGTGTTGATGCATAGCTCCCATGGCTGGTGCCCTTTTATAGTCCTTCCAGATGTGTGCATGTGTGTATGCACACACACACACACACACACACACACACACACACACTTTGTTTTTTTTTTTTCGTTTTTTTTTTTTTTTTTAAGAATTTAATTACCAAAAGCTGTCAAAAATACCTAATATTCCAGATACTGGATTTTTTTTTTAAGTGGACAAATGGATCCACTGCATGCACATGGTTTCCTGGTGATTTGATAAGTTGCGAGACAACTGTCTCCTTGAGAATTAGTGTCCCAGGAGCAGCATTGATGATATCTGCAAAGAACTATTCAGCTGATCTGAAATTGAATATAACCTTGAGGCTGAGATTGAAATGAGCATTTAATTTCTTTTTCAGTCATCTTTTACTTGGTATCCATGGGACTGCAACATCTTTGAGCTTCCTAAAGAAACAGCAGGTTGCATAGTTCTTTCTTGACTACAGGGTATAGTGACAATATGAAATTGGACTTTTTTAGTTTTTTAGAGAAATACATATGGTTTGTATCACATCTTTTTGTTGTTGTTTCAATAAAGAATCCTATCCAAATAGGCAAATCTCTTAAGTTATCTTTAAAAGAAATTGATGAGTCAGATATATAATAATGTGCAGTTATATGTTTGCTGATTGTTCTTCAATACTATGGAACTCTATAGCTAGAGTTCCCGTATTTCTCTGAAGTCTTCATTATGTAAATAGGAAAAGGGTGATCTTTACCACTGCTCCTACATGTCACTTATTTCTACAAATATATAATAGGTTTATTGTCCAGATATTTTAGGAGTGTTTTCTTAGAGTACCTCTTCTTACACTTTACAGAGCACCCTTACTTAGTAAATTCTCCTCAGCAGAGAGCACCTTCTCTTTCACACACAGTACTCCAGAACACCCTTTCACATCTCGGTGCACCTTCTTTTTCTCATAGAGCACTTTTCTATCAAAGAATGGACCTCTTGTCTCCCACAGAGCATCACCTCTCAGCCTCAGAGAGCACTCTCTTCTCCTTAGAGCCCCCTCTCTCTCCTCATAGAGTACCATAAACATCCTTTCCTCACAGAGCATC
Source organism: Sigmodon hispidus (assembly GCA_004025045.1). Classification (NCBI taxonomy): domain Eukaryota; kingdom Metazoa; phylum Chordata; class Mammalia; order Rodentia; family Cricetidae; genus Sigmodon; species Sigmodon hispidus. Next base: position 30,516 of record PVIH01003612.1, read on the forward strand.
CTCATGCCCTCACATAGTAACCAGTCTTTCTTCACAGAACTTTCTCTCTTGTCTCACACTCATCCACAGAGCACCACATCACTGTCACTTCAGAGAGGACCCTCTCATCTCATGGAGTACCCTCTTTTACCTCACAGAATACACTCTTCTACTTCACAAAGCATCCATGTCCATCTCAGGAAGTACTTTTTTCTCCCAAGATTCCTGTCTACCCCAAAGAACACCTTCTTTTATCTCACTGAACATTCTCCTCTCACAGAGCACCTCTTTCTGCCTCCTGATGATATAGATTATGATGTATAACATGTATTTTTCATATCACTAAGTCAGTTAGTGGCATTTTGCTGAAAGCTTTGAGTATTGCAATATGGAGAAAGGTTTTGATTGCCAAGGTATTTGCTGCTCTCTTTAGTTCAAACCAGAATTCACCACACTTCCTCATTACCTTTTGTTTATTTATTTGTGTGTGTGCCTGTGAGTGTGCATACCATCATGTGCATGTGGAAGTCTAAGAACTTTGCTTTTTTATTTTCCCCTAACTCAGGTATCATCAGGCTTGGCACCACATGTCGTTACTATTATCTTGAGTCTTTTCACATGCCTTTTATCTCACTTTTTTATAGTGTACCCCCCTCAGCAGGTTATCTTAGAAACCATTTTTATGGGCTGGAGAGATGGCTCAGTGGTTAAGAGCACCGTTTGCTCTTCCAGAGGACCCGGGTTCGATTCCCAGCACCCACATGGCAGCTAACAACTGTCTGTAGTTCCAGTTCCAGGCAAACACCAAGACAAAATTAGTAAATAAATAATAAACTTTTTTTAAAAAAAAAAAAAAAAGAAACCATTTTTATTTTGTGCATTTTTTTTTTAAACTGTATTTTATTTCTTTATTTGCCTTGGTGTTGCCTGGAACTGGAACTACAGACAGTTGTTAGCTGCCATGTGGGTGCTGGGAATCGAACCCGGGTCCTCTGGAAGAGCAGACGGTGCTCTTAACCGCTGAGCCATTTCTCCAGCCCCTATTTTGTGCATTTTTAATAGTAATTTCATGCCTAACCACTGTACTAGTAGGTCATAAAATAGATACAAAATTAGAATTTGTTAAAGAATGAGATCAAAATCATTTTTCAATAGATATTTTTATGTGCTCTTAACTACTAGTAGTCCATTTTGTAGACACTTGTGTACATAGAAAATTTACTGAGCTTGCAAAGTTAAAATGATCTCCTGGACATACAGATAGAGCAGGCATTATGTGTGTGACACAGTGAGAGGTGATGGCCTGGCTGAAGGGAAAAGAAGAGGTGCTACTGTTAGCTGTAAGCAATGTGGCACCCCAGAGTGCCTTAGTGCAAACAGCAAGGTAGATATGTAAGTGTAGGTGATTGGGAAGCATGGCAGGCACAGATAGAAGGTGGGAGTATGATCAAGGAAAGCCTGTGAGGAGACAATTTCAAATTCTCTTCCCATACTGGAACTCTGTTGAGCAAGCCCTAAAGGAACATGGTGGCTATCTGAGTAGGATCTCATGAGTATGAGGAACTTTCCCATATGGCCAGGAACTTGCTTGTAAAGGTTGCAATAGCTAAAGAGAAGGTGATGCTTGAAGCTGCCAGTGGTGATTTTCTAGGACAGGAAGCTGAAAGTGGGTGGATCCCAGAGGCAGAGTTGGCTCAAACCAAAGGTCAGCGTTGCTAATTTTTTTTATAGTTTGTATTTTAAAAAGATCAGTGCTCACATTTACAGCCAAAAGTTATTTTTGAGGAGGTATAAAATACCTACCTTTAAATTGGTATTTCTATGTACAATTTGGGTATGTAAGTGCCTCAGATAGGGCTAGATCATGGATGGACTTTTGAGCACTTTCTGGCTTGAAGAAGTTGCAGTGCTTTTTCAGAGGTAGAATTTTTTTCTTTGGACAGCTTAGAGCTTTTAATTGAATTCAGATCATTTTGCTCATCTCATGAATGCAGGGGAGCAGTGTATTTTTAGCCCAGTAGAACTTCAATTATATATTAGCCTTGCTACTACTTTATCCTGTGTGTCTGTTTTTTTTTTTCTTTTTCTTTTTGTGCTAGCATTTCATTTCTGTACATTTACTGATGTAATACCATTGTGTCCCTATACTATTTTTTTAAAACTTTATTTATTTATTTGCCTTGGTATTTGCCTGGAACTGGAACTACAGACAGTTGTTAGCTGCCATGTGGGTGCTGGGAATCGAACCCGGGTCCTCTGGAAGAGCAGAGGGTGCTCTTAACTGGTGAGCCATCTCTCCAGCCCCACTATTTTTTTTTTTTTAACAACTCTTAAGGTAATTCTAACTTGGGGGCTAGAACAATAGCTCATCCTGAGTTTGATCCCCACACACTAGTAAATAAAGCTGGATATGAGGATGAACTGTATTTAATACTAGTACTGGGGACTAGAAACAGGCAATCGTTGGGGCTCAGTATGTAGCCAGTCTATTCTACGTGGGAAGTTCCAGGCCCAGATCTCAAAAGAAGGTACGAGCTACTTGAAAATAATCAATGTGCAACGTTGTCTTCTAGTCTCTACATGCTTGTAAGCACTATATACCTCCAAATGCATAGGGATATACACATGGGCGGTAGGTACATACTAGTCCTGTGTTTTGTTTGATGTTGTTTTTTAATATCCAAATATTTATTTGGTGATCAAAATGTTTACCCATGCTGATTTTGAGGAGAATGAGCCAGTGGCATCCCTGTCACTGTGGCATACACCTCTATTTATGACCTCCTGGTTGCTAGGTTTGAGCTGCTTGTTCAGTATGTACTTTGAGATAAACTTTCCTATGCACCTGCTTTCTCTGTTCAGCACTGATGTCTCCATATCAGTTGCTGGACTTTTATAGACATGTAAAACTCTTGAATGTGTGCTTTCAGAAAAAAAAAAAATGTAGGCAGTTTCTGCTTTTTCCTCTCTTGCTAGGATAATCATATACCGTTGATTCGTAGAGCAGTAATCATAATGATGGATAATAAACACTGAATACCCTGCAGGTCCTGACATTGTTCTAAGTATACTTATTATTAACTAAGGCATTAAACCCTTTCAGAAGCAATTTTCAACTTGTGAATCGTGATTTTTTTTGGGGGGGTGCTGAAAGGAGTTGCCTAAGACCTTTCTAAAACACTGATTTTTACAGTACAAATTGTAACAGTAGCAAAATTACAGTTATGAAGCAGAAATGAAAATAATTTTATGGTTGGGGGTCACTACAACATGAGGAACTAGATTAAAGGTTCACAGCATTAGGAAGGTTGAGCCTTACAGTGATTCTGCGAATAAGTACAATCATCATCAGTAATTTACAGAAGAAGGAAAGGTGCTTCCAACACCTGCCTTACCAGTATAAATCATTTTCCCTTTTTCCCTTTATAAATGAGTTAGCAGTTACTCCTCCACTGGTCAGCAGTACAGGCATGATTCTAACTTCTATAGATATGAGCTGCCATTAGGACTGCCTATTCCAAATTCATTGTGCTTTTTCAGTCACTAAGATATTTCTACCTGCTGATGGCTTCAGTTGGTTAGTTTGCCTAAGGTGTCAGATTTGTTAAGGTGTCCTTGTCTTTGCCTACAAACATATTGACGGAATCGGAGAACAATCAGAAATAGTGGGCCTCTTTACAAGGTTTTTAATTATTAGGAGGATGTCCCCCCCCCTTTTACATTTTTTAAGCCTTGATTCAGTCCACATCCTGACTCAGAAAAGGAGTGAAGGGCTTTGGGGCTAGAGGAGAGGTGGAGAAAGAAAATGTAACCACCCAATGTGAGCTGGGAACCCACTCCAGCATTTAATTAAAGCCTGCAGCCCTCTGTCAGCAGCAACGTTCCTCCTGGTGAGAGAGGCAGAGAGGCTTTTGCTTTCTCTGGAATTATTTGTATAATTCAGCAGCTGTTTTCCTCAGATGCTTGCCACACGGGGCTGGGTTATAAAGACGTACGGGAGGAATCACCAAGGTTCAGACACTTGTGTTCACTGTTCAGCTGAGAGCCACTTAGGCAGTTCTTGTACAAATGCATTAGATTATGGCTAAGCAGCTTATGGACATAAAAACACATTAGAACTTTACAGCGCTCTATAAATTATAGTTTTTGCAGCATTCACAGCCACAATGCTAGGTAATTACATTCATTAATCTACTACTAAGAGCACATAAAGTTGCCTCCCAAACTGTACTGTATGTGTCAGTGCTCAGCTGGAAGGAGGGTTACCCCCCCACCTCTGATTTTCCCATCTACCCCTTCTCCATTAAGCCAGGTGCAGGATTGTGGGATTCCCTAGCGGAATTCAACAACCCCACTGTGTGTGTGTGCTTGTTGGTGTGGATGTTGCTTTCACGTTCCCAGAAACCAACATGCACATGATTTTCCCTCCCATCTTGAACTGTGACATGAATCTATTTTCTTTTTGGAAACATACAGATACCTCATGGGGAAGCCAGCAGGGATAAATTAGTTGAGAGTAGATTAATGATAGAATCATCAGGAACAGCTCTCTCAGGCCTCTCTCTTGCCTCTCTTGGGATAGTTTACAGGGTGGCCTTTTAAATGTTTGATTTATCAAGAGTACAAATTGTTATTCTCCTCAATTCCAAACTTTCCAGACCTTTTCCACTCTTCCATTCTTTAGGATAATGCCCTTTTGCCTCTGTTCCCTATTTCTTCCTAATTACTTTTTTTTCTGTTTTTTCTTGTGATTTCTTTCTCTCTCTCTCTCTTTTTTTTCCTGTTTTGCATGTCCCATAAATCACTGTTGACTTAAGGAGACATGTAGACATGCTGTAAATTTATATAGTCTGAGTATTTGAAAAGGATTTTAAACGTATTTTGTTTGCATTATCTCAAGTTAAAAGGACAAATAGAAGATTTGTTTATATTTAAAAGCAAGCAAACAGACAAACAGAAGAGATGTCTGGAAAAGTGAGCTGTAAACCATGGCGCTTAGACAGTGCTCCAGGCTTCTGATTCTCACTAACGTGAGGATGTGGATTTTGAAGCCTGGTGGATCTTCATCAGGTCCTCAAAATTCCCAGATTGCTTGGGAAAGTTAATTAGTACGAATAACTTCGGGTCTGGGGATGTATCTTTCTTATTAGAGCTCTTTCTTAACATGCATAAAGGCCTGGATTCCATTCCCAGCACCCTATAAAGCATATAAGTATTGCATGCTAGGATTCCAAGCTTTCACCAGGGAGCTTCTGTCAGGAGGATCAGAAGGTCAAGCTCTCTGCTGGATATATAGTGAGTTCCAGGCCAGCTTGAACTAAACTAAACTCTGCTGTCTACCACACCCTCAGGCTTAAAAAAAAAAAAAAAGGTAATAAAAATTTGATCTTGACCTGAGAAGTGATATAGCAGGAACTGGAGATTTACTCAAGGTCACAAAGCTGTAAGTGTCAAGGTTAGTCCTTATATCTGCATGGACTCCCACAGGAGCACCAGGATGACTAATGACACGGAAGGAGAATGTTGAGGAATAAGACAACAGCAGTGAAGCTGTCAGTTTCTTTGGGATGGCTTGTTGATGTGGAATGTTCTTGGAAACTTCGCATCTCTGTGAGTTTAAGAAGCTGTGGGAGATGGAGATGGAGTGTTTTTCTTCAGGCAGGGTGACTGTTTTGTTATGAAACACAAACACGTCTGGGGTCATCCCTCAGCACATTCAAGGGTATAAGGTGTAAGGAAACTGGAAAAGGATGTGACTACTCATACAGTCAGTAGGCCAGGGACGGGATAAGAAAATTTCTGGGTACTTTCAGCTCAGCATCTTGATTCCAACCTAGTTTTTCCCCTGTGGGACAGCATAACTGTCACATTGGATTAAAAGCCAATAGAGCCTGTTGCCCATCAAGATAGGTTAGGGCTAGGTTCATGTCATCTATAGGGCTAAAAACACTACAAAGTAGAAACTGGACATGGAAATAAAAAGCCTCTATCTAAAATAGAGCTTAAAAAACACTACAAAGTAGAAACTGGAAGTGGAAATAGAAAGCCTCTATCTAAAATAGAGCTTAGATGGGGTTGGAGAGATGGCTCAGAGTTTGAGAACACTGATTGTTCTTCCAGAGGTCCTGAGTTCAATTCCCAGCAACCACAATGCCGCTCACTGACATCTGTGATGACATCTGGTGCCCTCTTCTGTGTACTATATGCATAGTAAATAGATGGATCTTTAAAAAATAAAATAAAAAAAAATAGAGCTTACATCCCAGGCTCAGTTTTTTGCCCCAAACTGATTTCCTGAGCATCCTTTGCATATGCTCAAGTGCACCCCTACTCAGCCTCACAGCAGGCGTATCCTTTATCATCCCAGGTCCTGCAGAGCTGTTCTTCCTTACTCACTGCAGTATTGATGTCAGCTTTAACACTTGTCATGTGTATCGACTCCCCTACTGATGAAGCTTGTGTTTGAAGCTGCTGGTTCATTCAGTGAGTGGTTATCTTTCAGAAGCTGGGATTGGGATTTCACTTATATTTATGTAACTGTCTGGTTTTGCCAGTGCATGGATGCATCTTCCTAGGATGGGAACAGTTGGGTTGTGGTCCTGTAGACCTGTGAGGATGCTTTTCTGATAAACTTTAGGGATGGATAGAATGATGTCTTGGCAAGTCAACTCCAAACTTCAATAAAGTAGTCAGCTATTACAGATGAATTTTCCAAAAGCAACTCTCAGTACTTTCAGCAACTATTTGTGTCTTATGTTTTTGTGTAGCAGTCATTTTCTCAAATCAGCCATCCCTCTTGCCTATTAAAGAAACACAGAAAGAGCATAGATTATGAGTTAAAAGTATTGACAGTATTTCAAGTGCTATCAGAGAACATTTAATTCAGTTTAATTTTGTGATAAATCTGGAGTTTAATCCTCTGGTTACCCTGTAATCATGTCTTTATTGATCTTTTCTGAATGACTGCCTGCAGTTTAATAAACTTTGCCATTAACCCAGAACCTCTGAAGGGAAAGATTGAGTCCATGATCAAATCTGATAGAATCAATAAGTATCTAAATATCACAAAATCTATCTGTAGGAAGCCTTCAGCTTGTCTCAACAGGGAAACAATCTGGTCCTCTGTGTATGAACTGATTGCTTTAGAGTTAGCACCTGATGCTTTTAGGCAGACTAACACTCGATTTCCTCTGTCAAGCCATATAGTAAAAAGTGGAAGACTGGTCCATCTACCATAATTGCAGTGCCTGTTTTACTCTCAGTGCCCAGACAAGTCATTGTTCAGTTACGGGTTCGGGGTCACTGTGTGCATCTTCAGTAGTTTTTAAATTAATATTTTTCATTGCATGCCTGTAGCTGAGGTTTATTTTTACCTATGTAAACCTATTTAAGAAACAAAATTCTGTCTGTAACCTCCTGAAATAGAAGACCTAAGATTAAGCTAGGGAGGTGGAGGGTGGGGCTAGAACACAAGTGTAGAGTCACAGGTTGCGACTATCCAAACTGTGAAGATTCTCTATGTGTTCCATTTAGTGATGGGGCATTAGTAATATGTGTTAATGGAATGGGGCGTCTACATATTGCACTTGTGTGTATTTATAGAGCCAATGTCAACCATTAACATTTCTGAAGTCACATCAGGACGGTGTTTGTGATGTAGTGTCCTGAGCTTTTGTATAGCTGTTTATTTTATTTCTAAGGTCACAAATGCCTGATTATTTTGCCAGTGTAATGAAGTGTCATTATCAGCACAAAGCTTAATGCATTTTAGATTTGTTTATTGCTGGGTTTAGTTAGGAAGAGTTCAGGTGCTTGACATAGGAGGCAAAGCCTTTCCATAAATACATGTGGAGAGGGAAATATAGATGTATGGAATAATTTTGAGATGTTGTAATCATAAACTAGATATGAAATTTTTTGAAAGCAAAGTTTATAAACCTAAAACTTAGCAGTAGGTGTGCAATAATCCAGAATTTGGGAAAGATCATAGGTTAGAAACCATGGGAACTTCTGAGTGTTTTGCCAATCCCTGATGGTCTTTTCCTTGAGTGGTCATTGGCTTCCCAGGCTTCAGGTCCTTTCAGCTATAAAATCACAATGATATTGTCTGCTGTATAAAGTTACTAGGCTATTCAGTGGGAGCCATAAAATGTTACTGGTTATGAGAAATCATTTTACTAGTCCTTGATTTATATTTAGAAATGACTTGCCTCAGTAAATTCTTGTGTATAACTCTAGTTATAGCATAATTAAGGCAAGCACATGTGAAGAGCACCTAGTTAAGAGAAATCTCAGCTGATGAAAGGGCTGGAAAACACGACACAAAAGAAATTTGGAATTCATGAGCTGCACTTGTTGAATGTTTTTTGCGTGATAAATAGCTTCTGAACGTAATAACATTAGGGAATTTAAAAAGCATAAGAGATCCTCTGATAAAGAACCCTAGATTTATATATGTGAAATACATTGCTCTTTTTCCCTCTCCTTGCCCCCCTCGAAGCCAATTAAAGTGCATTTGAGAAATGATGCAATAATGATTCAAGGGGTAGGATCCCATCTGCACACTTGTCTCCCTCTTTTTTGCACCCTTCCACCTGTGCAACCCCAGTCGCTATAGTTCTGGAAAGCAGAAAGTTACAAAAATTACTTAATAATTGCTTGACAGATCTGGTGGCTAATCTTTATTGTCACTTGGCTGGATTTGGAGTCACCTAGGAAATACCACTGAGCATGTCTGAGAGGGGGCTTCCAGATTGGGTTAATTGAGATAGGAGAATGTGAGTAACAAGGTGCCATGGGCTGGAGTCCTAGAATAAATTCAAAGGAGGAAGGGAGCTGAGTGCTCCTGTTCATCTTGCTCTGTTTTCTGGTAGTGGGTGCCGTGTGTCCACACTTCATTACACTCTTGGTTCCATAATGAACTGTGCTCTCAAACCATGACTCAGTGTAAAAACCATTTTTTTTCCTATAGTGTTTTTGTTGTTGTTTGGTATTTGGTCATAACACTAAGAGGAATTAATTCTATATGAACCTAACAGAATCACTTGAAAAATCTCAGCCATGACAGGGTTTTGCTGTGTGTAGACACTTCTCAGCTCACTATAGAAAACTTTATATTCACAGCCCCATAGCCAGAATTTTGTCTTTTTAGTAACACCCATTCTTGCAGGTGTAGGATGAAATCTTACTCTGATTTGTATACCCCTGGTGGCTAGAGGCACAGAGTACCTTCTCACATATCTGATTGGCATCCAAGTGTCTTTGAAAAGCAAGTATGCCTATTCAGATCTTTCATAACAAAACACATGGGCTGGAAATGTAGCTTATCTCGTGAAGTATTTGCCTAGCAGGCACAGAACCCATAGTTTCATTTCCAGTACTGTATAAACCAGGTGTAGAGGCACATGCCTATTATCCTAGCATTTGTGAAGGAGGAGGGGCAGGAGGACCAGTTCAAAGTCACATTTACCTACTTAGTGAGTTTAAGGCTGGCCATGGAATACATGAGACCCTACTTTCAAAATAAACAATATAGTAGAATCAAAAAATGACTAATTGCAGGGTGTCATTATGGTTATACATCTTTTAGCTGTATATTACTTTAGGGGGTTAGGTTGGAGTGTGGTAAACCCACTGGGAATATGAGTGTTTTGCTCCCTTGAGGTGGGAAGTCTGTCTTTGCCCTTAGAGGTGTTTGAGTACTGTGCAGTGTGCCCTTGTTTCTCTTCCTTGCCCTCATCTCTTTTTTGTGTGGCTTCTTTGGTCCTTTGTATAGATTCTTGCCCTTAAGCCCTCACTGATGAGATTTTCTGCCCTTGGTCATGCTGCTCTCAGTTTGCAGAGTGCTGCTTGTTACAGAGGAGTTAATTTTTTTTTCCTAAGGTTTCCTTTTCGTCATGCTGTATTTCTCAGATTATCTGGAGGGACTGTAATCCAATTTTAGGAATCCTTCAGGGCTGAGAGCCTAAACTGTTTTAAGCAATAGCATCTGGTTGCCAGGGACTCAACCACTTTGAGTGTGTTAAGGGCTAAAGGCAGCCAACTCTCAATTATCTATAGGAATGAGAGACTGCTGGCTGGCGATTTCAATTCATAGCGCAAAAATCTCACTTAAGCTGATAGATGTGTCCTCATCCTATAACTAAGCTTAGAAGGACTTCTAGTTGTCTGCTTTTATGTCTTCTTTTTTTCCTTTCTTCCCCATCGTCTCCTGCCTCTCCCGTTCTCTCTTCCCTCCTCCTATGATGGTACTACACTTTGAATTGGTGTTTTTTTTTTTTTTTTTTTTAACTTACTGTCCATGCCCACTTTTTCCTTCATCCTATTTTACGTGTGTTGCATCGTGATTTTGGTTTGCATTCACCCAGTGATGCTGCAGTGACTTATTGTTCCACTGCCCGTTTGTTCTTTAGACATTATCTGTTTAAGTCTTTTACCTAAGTAACAAGTTTAATTGATTTGAGAGTTGCTTGTGTATTTTCTATACAAACTTTAATCAGAGAAACATTCTGGAAATACTTTTCTATAATATTGCAAGTGTTTATTTTTTAACATACATGAGTGAGTGTGTGTGTGTGTGTGTGTGTGTGTGTGTGTGTGTGTGTGTGTGTGTAGTGAGAGTGCATGGGACCAAGAGAGCAGGTGCCTGTGGAGGCCAGAAGAGGGCTTTGGCTTTCATGGAGTTGGAGTTACAGGTGGTTTTGTGCCACCCAGTATGGTGCAGTATGGAAACAAACTTGGCCATCTAGAAGACCAGCACACATTCTTAACCACCGAACAATTTCTCCAACCTTCAAAATGACCTTTGAAGTTAATTTTTGATTTGTCATTTTATGTTTTATGGATGTTAATTTTGGTACCACACCAAAGAAATCTTTGTCTCTCCTGAGGCTATATGAATTTTTCTATGATGTTTATCTCAAGAAATTCTATAATTTTAATTGAGTTTAATAATTACTTAGAGCAATTTTGACCAGTTGACCAAGATCAGTTGACCAAGATATGGATTAAAAGTATTTGCATGCAGTTAGTACATCTTCACCATCATTTGCTTAAAAGGACTGTTATTTCTGAAGGTACAGAGTTGTCTCAGCAGTTAAGAACACTTGCTGCTCTTCTGGGGACCTGAATTTGGTTCCCAACGTCTATGTTGGGTGGCTTACAACTGCCTTTTGCTCTAGTTCCATTGGATTCAATGTCCTCTTTTTGACCTAGCAGGTTACTTTACAAATACAGTATATACTCACACACATACACATAAATTAAAAACAGAAAGACTTCTCTTTATAATCACATTCGTGGTGAAATGGGGTGGTTCACACCTTTAGTCCCAACTCTAGGAATGCAGAGGAAGGAAGATCTAAGTGAGTTCCAAGGTTAGCCTAGTCTACAAAATGAGTTCCAATACAGCTAGGGCTGTTACACAAAGAAACACCCTGTTTCAATTAACAACAACAGCAAAGAATGATATTTGTGTTCTTACTTAAAATCATCTACCTTTGTATATGGATATGTCCTTTTGAACCTTCTTTTTTTCCATTGATTCTTGTCTCTAGCCTTGTGTATAACCTAGGAGAGCACTTTTTGATCAGCGTGAAAGGAGAGAAACAGAGAGAGAAACAGAGAACCTGTCTAGTTCTTACCTAACCTCCAATAAATATTCATTGATTTCTCTCCCTCAGTCATTGAGCAGCTTTGGTTTTAGAATCTTTTTAGTTATTTTCAACAGATGACAGAGTATATAGTAAATAGCAAACATTGATTTGGGGGATTGGGGAGATGAGTGTGTGGATGCAAGCGTGCATGTGTGTATACATCTGAAGAATGTGATGCTTATATATAGGCATGCATGCATATGTATGTTTGGGTATGTGGAGTCTAGAAATTAATACTAGAATTGATTATATGTATATGCTACCATATATGGTGAAAGTAATTTTTAAATGCTGCATTAGAGATTTAAAATATTTTTTCACATATCCAGTCACTAAAAAGTAGAGGCTCTGAGAGTCTGTTCATTAAGTTTATTTTTTAAAGAACTATAAAGTGGCAAGTAATATGAATATAGTGACAACAGAATTAAGAAAGCACAGAATTTGAATAAAATACTTGTTCACTTACAACATTAGATCTTTACAGTTCTTTTGTACAGGGACATTGATGGAATAAGTAGTTGCCAAAGCCATTCAGAAGATAAAGAGTTGTGTCTCACAATAAACCAAAGATTCAAGAGACTAAAATAATGGAAAATATTTATAAATGTCATTTGATGGCTACTGGAAGAACATCTTTTTGTTTTCTTTTCATCTTTTTGTTTGCTGTCCTACTTAGCTGTAATTTTCAATGTAACCCAGCTAAGGGTTATCTGAGGAAAGCCTCTGTTGAGGAATGGTTTAGATCAGATTGGCCTGTGTATATAATATTAGTTTTGTTTTGATATCTAACTGACATAGGTGTGTTTGTGTTTGTGTTTCTAGGCTGTATGAAGGAGCTAACAGCCATTATTCCTCCATACTTCTTAAAGTTTCAGTCACTGCCTTGACTTCCCTTATTAGTGGACTGTAAACTGGAAGTGCATGCCAATGAAACCCTTCCTTTAAGTTGCTTTTTTTTTTTTTTATAGTGTATGTCTTAGCAACAGAAAGAAAACTATAGAACAATACTTGAGATCAGGTATCTCAGAGCAGATGTTCTGTTTGAACTCTCCTCCACCTTCTGTACACGCTCACACTTGGACACACACAGACACACCTCACAGCCACTCTGCTAGTTATAGGCTGTCCTCATATTAATGTGATTGGAAACATCAGAGAGAGACTCTTTCCAAAACCCATTTTCTGCAAGGCAGGAAAATTGTGCCCTCAGTTTCCATCATCTCTACTTCATCTGTAATCAGCAAATGGACCCCCTCAGCCTGCATTGTGTTTCATGTGCAGTCTGTTAGCCTGTCTGAGTTTGCACAACACTGTACCTTCTTATTTTGAAATTCAGGAGTATCAGAGGAAGCCTTGGGCAGAAGATTGTAATTCAGGAGAAGGGGTAGTCAAGAATAAGATCACCTGTTCTGAAGAGGGCTGGTACAGAAGGAAATTGCTTTGCTTCATCAGTGTCTGAGCCTCTGAATGGATGTGCTCCTGTCATCCCGCCCTCCATCTCCAGTGACCTAAAAATCACATAATTTCAGACATTCACAGAACTGATTCCTTTGTGCGTGCCTTGTGCACTTACCCCCTCTATTGCCAGCAGATATGTCTAAATCTTTCTACTTCACAGCCAGGCTTTTGCTACTGTGTGGGTGTCTGGAATTGAATGAATACCCTTAAGTAGATTTATCAGACTTCACACTTCCAGCCTCTTCCACGGGTTGCCCCTAGTAGGGCAGACTTATCTTTGCTTGGCTTCTTACCGTCTTAGTCTGAGCCTGAGATTTAAATTGCCCAAAAATAGATTAACAGGAAAATGACATGTATTTTACACATCAACAGCATTTCCATTGAAGGAAAATAAAAACTCTTGAAAGAGGAGATACACATGGGGGCACTTGGCTGTAATCCCAGTATTTAGGAAGTAGAAACAGGAGGGTCAAGAGTCAGGGTCATACTCTGTGACACAGTAAGTTTCAGGCCACCCTGGGATACTTGAGACAGTTCTAAAACAGCAGCAGCAGCAAAATCCTTTCCAAAGTGACAAAACCTGAATGCTTGCTTAATGATTAAAGAGCGATGGATGATTTAGTGATATATCCAGAATCTTGGGGATATTTAAGAAGGTAAGAGTTTCTTCTCCAAGATGTATTTATGCACATTTTTCTGAGTCATGACTCTCGGTTTCTGAATTTCCACTCTCCCACTGTAGGCTAGACAGCTCACACTCCCCATACAGTCCTCCCTCCTGTGGAGATGTTTCTTTTCTATTGGCTAAGCGAGGGCAGAGTGTCCCTCTTGAATCTGCTGATTTTCAAGTACCTTTAGTTTACAATACTCCTTCTGCCAAGTGGTATGTTTTCAAGTGGCATGTGCTGCCACCTTTCATTCATTTTCTAAACGCTTCTCTTGCAGAATGAAAAGTGTAGTCATTTTTACAAAAGCTTTGCAAGTAATTCTGATGGACCGTCTCTCTCTCAGCAACTGCTTGCCTAGTCAACTAACGAGTTAACGAACCTTTGAAATTGCTGCTCATTGATTTCAAAATATTCCTTTGTAACCTGAATGGCTTCCCCTCTTCTAGCAGTAATGTTCAGAGTAGCCATGTTTCTTTAGGGAAATTTTAAAATTAATAATGCCTTGATGGTGAGTTTATGGATACACATTTGCCCGTGCGTGAAGTCATGCAGTTCTGAATAATGATAGGTTTATAGTATATTTACTGATCGGTTTATAATAATTTTTGTGGTTTTTAATCAGTGCTGGGTTCTTTTTTTTCTGTGTGTATGACTAAATTAGGACATTGTGTGGGTATCATGATGCATTTGCCAGGATTCTCTTAAGGAATAGAACTTAAAGAGTATGAATCTATCTGTCCCTCCATCCATCTATCTATCTGTCTGTCTGTCTGTCTGTCTGTCTGTCTGTCTGCCTGTCTATATACATGCATGTATATGTGCGTGCATGTGTGTATGTATGTATGTATGTACCTACCTATCTACCTTTCTGTAGGATTTATTAGCATTTGGCTTACCATCTGTGGTCTAGCTAGTTCAACAATAGATGTCTACTAATACAAGGTCCAAGAATGTAGTAGCTGCTCAGTCAAGAAAATTCTTCACAAGTCAGCTGCTTGGGTTTTATTTAATTCCAGATGTAGTCATGTTGGCAACCTAGATTAGCCATCACACTTGCTCTTTCACTTTGCACCTTATTCTTTTGAGATAGGATCTCTCAGTGAATCTGGAGTTAGCATGTGGATTCTTCTTTATCTGCCCCATCCATAGCACTGGGTTTAGAAGCTCGTATACCCCTACACTCAGGTTTCTAGATGGGTGCTGAGGGTGTGAATGTGGGTTCTCATGCTTGCACATCGATTGATCTATCTCTCTACCCTTCTGTGTTTGGGTATATTATTCATATGGGACAGTTTTGTCATTCCTAAGGTAGTAAATGAAAATTGAAGCAATTATTTTACTAGTTACTGAGTAATAAGTCAATAAATGTTTATAGATATAATGAACAGTTAGTGGGCTGGTTTTTAAATTAAGAGAATATGTAGTCATAAATTGTATATATATACACATATATGTAACATCTCTAGTGTTTGAAAGCATAATCCTCTTATTTTATGAAAAACTTTTGAAAAAGATGTCAGTTTCCTCTTAAGTGACTTCATAGACATGGATTCTTTCTTTTCTTCTATTCTTCCTCTTGAGAGTGGAGAGTCTTAGTGTTACAATTAAAGGTGATTGTACTGTTGTTTCTGAGACCTTATTAGGTCTCTGGAAAGTTAATGTCCTGACATGGGGTCTGTTTGCTCTTTGTAGCTAATCTGAAGAGTGATGAAAATGCCTTGATTAATATGTTACAAGAAAGTAAAATGAACTTGAAAAAATACGATCTCATTCATATTAATTTATATTTGTATGGAATTAAACATCATTTTCACTGTACTTCTTAGGCACCTTCAATATAAATGGTGGTCTTTTCTCTCAATAAACCAAATGTGTGAGACAAATCAATTCTTGTTTATTTAAGATAGGCTCTTTAGGAGCTCAGGTTACATCTTACTATGTAGCTGAGGATGACCTTGAACTTCTGATCCTTCTGTTTTCACCTCCCAAGTGCTAGGATTATAGACATCTAAAATCGTCCCCAGTTTTTTGTTGTACACTAAGTAGAACCCAGGTCCTCATGCATGGTAGTCTAGTGTTCTGCCACTTCAGCTATACCCTTAACCCAATACAGTGCTGGATAGGTTTGGATTTTTGTACTTAGAAAGCAAATATGAACTATTCATTGTTTTTCCTTGCTTATTCTGAAGCAATGGGTTTACTGGAGTTAGCTGTTCAGTGATTTGCTTTTTCTTTTGTCAAAGGATTTGGTACTACTTGCCTTAAATTTCTTGCACAGGCTGTTCTCTCTGATTTAGATCCAGGTCATACACAGGGCAGCCCTCAGTTCCCGCCCTGTGTATCCATTTCCTCTCTTTATTCCCTGGCTGCTCCAGTCAGTTTCAAGTTTCTGGAGCTCTACTAGTTATGGCATTGCTCACACCTGTAGTCCCAACAGTAGGAGGGCAAAAAGAGGAGGAGCCCTGGGGGGCATGCTGGTCAACCAGCCTTGCTGAATAAGCACATGCTGGGCCAAGGAGAAATTATGTTTCTAAAAGAAGGAGTGCAATTGAGCAAGACACAGATTTACCTTTAGCTTCAACCAGACACAGGGTTGGTGGGGAACATTGACATATCTGTGGTGTCATTAGGGATTCAGGAAACTTGAACACTTTTTCTGTATTCATTCTTCCATTCTAACCTTTTTTAGTCTGTATTTAGGCCGTGACCTTAGATACTCCTGTAACCACCGCTTCTTTTTCCTCTTTTTTTTTTTTTCTGCAGAAAGATGTAGCAGTTAAGCCTCAGGAACGAGTAGAGAAACGGCAGACTCCACTGACCAAGAAGAAACGAGAAGCTCTTACCAATGGCTTGTCTTTTCACTCCAAGAAGAGCCGGCTCAGCCATTCCCACCACTACAGCTCAGATCGAGAAAATGACCGGAACCTCTGCCAGCACCTTGGGAAGAGAAAGAAGTTGCCTAAGGGACTCAGACAGGTGAGCAAGCCTGGTTCATTCTTGCCTAGGACTTTCTCTTTCCTCCTGTGCTTCTTTAGTTTTCAATGGGAGAAAAATCCCTTAATATGATGATGTAGTAATTGTTTTGGAAAGTTGTTTGTGTGATTCTAAATAACAGGGTCTCACCGTAGGTGTGTTCTCTGTATTTGGTGAGCACTGACACTCTTTCATTTTAATCTTTTGTTGCACATCAGAGCTCCATGTGATACTGCTTATACAGAGAGCTGCCTACATGGTAGAGATGGCCTGGCTTCTTTAGAGTTTTTTATGGTGAGGACAGATGGCCTGCAGAAATTGGTCATAGTCACTGCATATCACAGGGTTCTGTTGTGCTAAAAATAGTTTTCTGTGTGTGAGCAGGGCTTTTTAAAAATCGCATACTGTGACATTTGGGAGGGCAGTGGTCCTGGAGTGTGACCTATGTGCCACCATTATTTGCTACAACCGTGAGAGTCACGATGATGTTCGTAATTGTTTGAACATAAGTTTTGATTTGGGAATGGTTTCTGGTCTGCAAATAATTAGCTTACAATGATGTACATTCAAATACAGCAGTTTGTATTAGGAGCGCCCAGTTGCCTTAGGAAATCCTTATTGAGATGGATTGATGATGAGGAACAATGTTGTTCAGGACAGTTTCTTTTCACACCATTGCTTTAATACATGTAAAGCTACGTGAGTTCTGTTTGTTTTCAGAAAGGCTGTTAGTGAGTTTGGCTGTCACTTAAAAGGAGCAGAGACAGAAGTTGCTGTGCTTGACAGAACACAATGCCATGCAGGCAATTTTTAGTTTGCAGAGATTTCTCTGAAGAGTATAAGATCTGAGATCATAAAAAACAGTGTTTCTAAAACCTCACCGATCATCACAACCACTTCATGCATTGCACTAAACACAAATCTCCAGCCTCTGTCTATTTACTAATGGAATCTTTACTGTAAGAAATTTACAGCTTAATCCTGGTTAGGCTGGTTTGGAAGACACTTGTGTAAAACTTCACAAGTATATTGTTAAGAGTGATGTGCAGTTAGAGGTTTGGAACCCTAAAAAATTTTAAGAAGATAGAACGAACTGCTTCTTTTCATAAAGGGAATTAAGGACATTCTTGTTTGTAGATATAGAGAGTTATGGGTGTCAGCAAGAACACAGAAGGCCTATGTTATAATGTCCTTAGATATGAACCAAGGTACCACCAAACTCACTTGTCGGTAATATTAGTAATGTTTACATGTAGCTACATAATCTGTAGTAACTATGCTACAGGTCTTCTGTGTATGGCATAGCTGACAGTTATGCAGTAACCCTGCCTTGTGGGTAGTTACCTAGTATACTTTAGAGACATGGAAACTGGGCTTTAAGAGACAAAATAACTTGTTAGGGAACATCTGCCATGTGCTATTTAGACATGATCTCTCTAGCCCCATAGTTTGCTTTGTTTCCTCTGTATGTATGTTTTCTTTGTTTGTTGTAAGGGCTGGGCATAGACAGAAAAGAACTCCAGGTTGTAGGATGGAGGGAGGATGACCTACAAATATTTCTAGAAACAATGTGGTCAAACAGCACTTTTTATCTTGGAAGATGCTGCCCATTTAGGCATAAGATGAAGAAGGGTAATCAAGTTCCCAGCAGGAGCATAGAGTTGGAGCGCTAGATAGTAACCAAAGTTAAATGAAGACTTTGTGTGTGAGTATGTGCTGGGGAGCGGGAGCGAATCCTAGGAGCCATCAAAGGTCATTTTGCTCTGGAATTTGTGTTCTTAACTTATATGAAAATATAATCAGCAGCAGAGAGAGGTTGCAATATTGCTACCGTCCTTCCAGATGCTCTAGCCTTTTTCCAATATAATGTAGGACATCTTCTGACCCAGTCAGGCAAGAGACCACTGTACTTCCATGCCGAGGCTGAGTAGTAGGTTTTTTTTTTTTTTTTTTTAAATCTGACTTTACTTTTCTTTCCTAGGTCTTAAGTCCTCCTTGTGATTTTTTTTTAATGAGTTTTTTCAGGATTAATCTGTGAAAACATTAGTGATCATAACCGAAGACCTGTGGTCTTGTGTCTGGAATTTGACTTTTGATTTTAATGATCAATGGATACTTTTGGTACTAATGGTATTTGAAGTTGAAACTTTCATTGTTTTACATTTGAAGAGTACTTACTTTATAAATAATAAAGAATCCTACTTTTTACTTATAATCTCAAAGATAACTTATCTGCTTATATCTTTTCTTCATGCCCAAATGTACTAGTTTATTAATAATCTTATTTAACTAAGAAAGTAGAGTTGATAACTGAGGTAGGAGCATGATATTTGTTATTAGTAAATAATCTCTGCTGCTTCAATGCTAGAAAATGAAATTCCTGACACAGGTTTCTTAAGATGTTTTTTCTGAGCCTGGTGATTGTTTAAATTCACTAATAATGTGGTCAAATAGAGTGTCTTCGAGATCTGTGTGGGAGGACCATGGTGGGATTAAAGAAGGCAACTTGTTTTAGTTTGTCCTTATTTGAGTTATTACTTGATAAAGACATTTAAATGAGAGGAAAAACATTTCTATGCTAAGGTGTTCTCTTTTGTGTAAACATTTATTGAAAAAAGGTGAGACACAATACGTTTAGAATTCTAGGACTGAGTGGAGGCCATTGAAATAACTCAACAGTTAAAGACCCTTACTGCCAACCCCAATGGTTCATGTTTAATTTCTTGGGCTCACATCATGAAGGAAAAGAAGTAACATAAGCAAGCACACACAACTCACACTACACTAAACACACACACACTCCCCCCCCCACACCATGCAATTAAAACACTTTAGAAAGAATAATATGACTCTATTGTACTAGATGCCAATAAATATCACAGCCACTTTTCTCTGTCCTTTGACTCCTAGGATGTGGTAGGGTAACTTAATCTGATTGTCTCAACTGAAAGGTCTTTACAGTGAGCCTCGAGGACACTTTTTAAATTAATGGATTGTCCTTTAGTGCCTCTGGCAGAGGGAGTTACAATGACATTGGGCATGAGAAGTGAGAACCTGGTCTTCCTCCTTGACATGCGGAGAGTGAATTAACTTTGCATTATATTAGGGTGGTACTTCCTGAGCAGGCAACTTAATACATGGCTTTCCTGTAATTATGGAAGACATTACTCTTTAGTAGAGAGGAAATAATAGGATTTTTTTTCCCTGAGAGTCTGTTGGAGGCAACTAATCTTTTCACTCTGAGAGTGCAATTATATACTTTTAAGAGTGAAGGGTAAAAAAAGATGTAGTTCTAAAACCAAATTGCTTTTTTTTCCCCTTGTCTGATTATAAAACCATGCCTTCTATGATATGTTTCCATTCTGTCAAAAGAAAGTGTTTTAATTGGCACTTAGCTTATTTTCTGTATTATGTTTTTAAGGATAAATACATACTGTCTTAGAAGAGAGCTGATCAGTAACTGTCTTGGGGAATGTTTTCAGGTTTGAACAACACTGTCCCTAGTTCTCAGAAGAGCAAAGAAATCTGATCAAAGGAGCAAATTGCTATGACACAAAATAGCAAATGTCTTTGTGACCTACTGTTTTTGAAAACTTTTTTTCTGGGAAAGACATGAACAATGTCTACTCTCTTCCTTCAAAGTCAGTTTTCACCCTAGGGAACTAGTGACTTTTTTGGGTTTATTTATAGAGTGGAGTGAAGGCTTACTTCCAGTAGTGACCCAAAAGCAGCAACACTGGAAAGTCTTCATTTAGCAAAGTTGATGGTTTCTCCATGCTGACATTGATGGAGTTTCCTAAAGTTAGCCTTTGCATGTCTATTGGCTCTGATACCTCCACAAACCTAGAAATCACTTGTAAATGAGAAGAACTGTATACAAATGCCTGAAGACTCAGATGGGGTTCAGTGACCCACCCTACTTTTTCCCTTATGAGGAAGTAGTTTACAGACCCTGTCATGGTGGACAAGCATGTATACCCAATCTCATGGAAATGGTGACCATTTGGTTTGTTGGATAATATATTACTTACCTGGGTGATGTTTTCGTATGTATAGCTTTTGAGTACTTGTGATTTGAGCAGACATTGGAATCATTAGTTTTGATGGTGATGATGCAGAGGATGCAGTGTATTTCTACTTTGACTGGGGGGATTATGGAGATGAAACAGGACCCTTTTCTTTTAATTGGAAAACTGTATCACAGTGTAAATATCAAGCAATACAAAAGAGCTGTGTGTTTCCTAACCCTCTAGCCAAATCATGACTTGTCACAGAACATTTTGAGAAAACTTCATTCTTCCCTGAATATTAAGGAAAGTTCGATTTTTTAAAAAAATATGTTTTAATTTGTAGACCATAGGAAGTTTTGCTTTCACAGTTTGGTACTTTGTAATTTAAGGCACAAAAAGGACAAAAGGGTTTTTAAAATAGTGTAGCCATTAATGAGAGTTGGGAGAACTCTGAGTTACCTTCAAATGTTGTTCTAAAATTCTTATTAATCAGTTAGTTTGTTTTTTCGTATGTGAACTATGCTGGAGAAAGTAGTCTAAAGCAAGTGAGAAGCCATCATTTGGTTATGAGAATGCATGTACGCACATATGCCTGCGCATGTGTACTTGCTCTTGCCTGTATGATGCATATGGGTATGCACAGATACCTGATTGTATATCTGCAAGTATGTGTGGAGCCCAGAGAACAACCTCAGGTATCATTTCTCAGGAGACACTGCCCTCTTTCTTTTTTTGAGACAGAATATGTTGTGTTCGGATCTTGCTAATTCCCTAAACCAGCTGTAATAGGAGTGCCGGAGGTTGTTGTCAAGGAAATTGTGGTTCCTGTCATGAACAAAAATTGAACAATCCGAAAAGACAGGAAAGATCAAGTAACAGATTAATTTTTCTGGATGGGTGAAGTTTAAGGATGAAATCCCATTAAATATAAGATGCCTTGAATAGTTTATAAAACCTGAATCTCCCTTTTGTTATATTGTTTTTGTCTAGATACCCACTTGTATGCCTTTTTGATACTTTTTATAGAGGCATCTTTTAGGAACAAGAAGCTGCTGTTTCAGGGAGTCTGTCCTAGTTTTTTTGGGTGTTTTTCCCCCATACCTTTTTCATGGGTGCTCTGATTTTTTCATCTACTCTCAGATGGAGGGGGCAATAACTTCTTTAGCTGCTTCTTTCTTTGAGGATTGGGGGTGTGGAATACAGTAGGTGTTATTTCTAAGAGAGAGGTGTCTCTTAGTTTCTTGTGGGAAGTTCAGTGTACTGAGATAGAATTCCTGTAGGGAGTGCTTCTGAAGCTCTGTTTGTAGGCCCTTCTGTAGAAGCAGAGGGGCAGAAAGAATATTGGAGAGTGCTAGATGCTACTTTAGCATAGCTAGAATCTGGCTTTCTTTCCCAGGAAAGTTCTAAGTAGTAGCAACCAGTGCAAGGCTGGTCTGAAGAGTATGAACCCTGGGTTTGCTTTAAAGCACTTGCATGGCTGTTGAAGTTTATAAATCAATGTGAAATATCATCCAGGTGGTTTCTAGTGAGGAAGAAAAGAAATTCAAGTATCATCTCAAAATAGTAGTGGACCTGTCTCTATTGCCTGTATGTAGACACTGCATTTTTGGGTTTGAGGAAAGTTCATGGCATTCTGTGTCTGGGAAGCATTTTTTTTCTTATCAAAAAGAAAAATAATATAAAGAAAAAACAGTTGAGAATAACATTTCATATGGAATGAAGTCAAATGTCTAAGGAGTGTTATCCTTTAAACTTTTAAAGAAACACACCAAATATTTTCTTTCTTAGAGCTTTTTTTTTTTTTTTTACTGTCACATCATGTGAAGTCCAAAGGATCAAATTGGGCCTGAGAGGAACCTCTGTTTCCTCTAGCCTGCCTTTTACCAGTTATTCCATCCTTATTAGGAAAGTCAAAGGCCTCACTGGTCCATGGCCTTGCTAGAAATCACGGAGGGAAATTTTCTTCTCTATTGACCCTCCTCCCTCCTCTTTGTAGACTCGACAGTGCTTAGTCAGAGCTCACTAGGTGGGGCCTCCATGACCTTTCTAAACAAGAGAACAGATGACTCTTCTCTGTTACAGTACATCTTTAGAGATGCCCCTTAGACTCCTATGACCAAATTGACATTGAAAGACCAGGGGAAGAGATTCTCCGTCTCAGTTCAGCAGACCATCTTAGTATAGCTTCTAAATCTAGTTATTGAAAACCAGAGTGCTAGATATACCAGTGTGGAACTCTTAACTCCGTGTAATATTTAAATAAAACTTGGGCGAAAACAAAACAAACTTGTACTATATAAGAAGCTCAGTTCTTGGGGCTGGAGAGATGGCTCAGCTCTTAAGAGCACTGACTGTTCTTCTGGAGGACTTGAGTTTGATTCCAAGCAACCACATGACAGCTAGCAACTGTGTAAAATTCCAAGATCTGACACCCTTATGCAGTTATACATGCAGGTAAAACAACAGTTCACATAAAATAAAAATAAATATTTTTTTTAAAAAAACCTCTATTCTTTAAGCTATGTTTATAATTATGATGACAAGTAATCCAACAGCTCCTCTGATCCAAGTGGAGATTTTACATTGATGTGTTTAGCTTTGATCTTTTATATACCTTACTTGGACACTTGTGAACTCACTTAAGCTTTCCTCTTTTGTGACAATCATCACAACCATCCTATGAGATACAATAATATTACCAAATCCATAGTCAATGAACCTGACCTTGATGATCTTTTGCAAGTTGGTACAGATGATGCCATGACTGTTGTTTGACTTGGGAGATAGTGTTGTATAGCACCAGCTAAAAGAAATAAATTTGAATTCATATTGCATACTTTATAAATTAATGCATACTTTTAAAACTGTTGGGCTTGGAAATTTCTGGTAACTCTGTATGGGTATTGATTGTTAGGTCTGGAAAAATTACTACAACAGAATTAAATATGGTATAATGATTGCTAGGCATTGCAAAGTGTAAACTGTGGATATAGAAGAGATTCTGAGAACAGAGACTGATCATGGTACCTATCTTTACAATCAACTGTTTTTAGAGATAGCCAAGGCATTTGGTTCAGCTCCCTGGGTGGACAGCACATGCTGGCCTCGCCTGGAGAGAGTGGTAGTGTTGGTGTTGGAAGGGGAGGAGAATAACCCTTCTGATGTATTTCCTCCCCTCCTGATGGAGCAGCACATCCATTGAATGCTTTTACATGCTATGACTGCTACACCAAGGTTTGTCCTTTATTTTTGCATGACTTACATTGTCTTGGGATCACCCTGTGATACGGTTATTGTAGAAATTATCTTTCAAAGGAAGACTTATAATAGAAAACTTAGATTAAACAAATCTAGCTCAATCCACATTTCTGAAGACCCGATAATTAGTTTTGAGTGAAAAATCTAGGCCAAAATCCACACAGGTATTTATCCAGCGTGACTGCAGAGCCAACAGACGTCTGAAAATAGGAGTGTTTGAAACACGAATGTAATTTGGGATTGAAGTTCCGTAATGAAAGGACATATGAACTTTGCTATGAGTTCTTTCAGAAATTTGCTGTAATAGCTAAGTGCCTGGAGGTACCTGGAGTGACTGTTAAGAAATATGAGCTGCAGTCAAATCATTTTAACTCATGCTTCAGAATCTTGTTTAAGACGTTAATTGGAATTTCATTTGCTTTTTATAAAATCTGGGAATGAGCACTCTGGCTAGTCAAGCAGGTAGGCTAACTGTATATGTTCACCTTTCCTTCTACTTCAAATCCAGTTCTCCAATTCCATTCCCAGCTCTACCACAGAACATGCGCTGCAGCCTCCCTTTCCAATCTCTTTGGGTCATAGAGATTTTTTTTTTCTATACTCCCTCAGTTCATCTTTCCTTCTTAGGAGGACACCAAGTTATCTACCCTGTAGCCCCAATTGCAGCTACCGAACAGGAAGCAATTCTCTAATTTCTGCTCCCAGCAGTTTAATCTTTATACAAGTCTGTACATGTCAGGTATGAGTAGGAGTTTGGCGTGGGTGGGTGACTGTGGTTACAGTGGTGTTGGTGGGGATCCAGGCAGATGGCTGTGATAGCCACGTGCTGTGAGATCCCCGTGGGAGTTGATGGTGGTGACAGGAGACTCACAATGTGCTATTTACAGTTTGGGTTTGCAGTCTTTCAGTGACATCTGAATGCTCTTTAGCAACTGCTTTCATTACTGTCTTTCGAGGAGCTGCTAATTGAAAATGAAATAGTGGGTGGGCTTTGAGATAGGCGGGCAGGGACAAGTCCATGTGGTAAGTGGTGGCTGAGAACCGCTGGGCAGTCCGTGGACCTTTTTCAATATATGAGAAATCAAATGTGCATTTGGAGATTGTGTACACTTGAACACTCCTTGCCTTCAAAAATTATATGTGTACCTATATATCTGGAAAGGAACCTGAATGGGTGCTGGTTATTCTCTGCTCTCTCTTTGTGGTTAAATATGTGCAACTGTGTTATATCAAGTCTCCTGACATCTTGTGATAGTCTCTTAAGCTTATCTTGGGACATTATCTGTTTTGTTCTTCTTCCTGTTGGTAAAGTTACTTCACTGTTTTGAGAGATCACATGATTTCCTTTGTGTATGGGTGGTGATGGTGAGGAGGGCTTCTGGAATGTACAGTGTGAATGGACATGTTCATGGGGAGGCCAGAGTACATCCTTTGATGGCATTTCTGTAGTGCTTTCGACTTCATTGAGAGACACCATCTCTGATTGGTCTGGAACTTACTGATTTATTAGGTTGAATCACTAAAGAACCTCAGGGATTCTCCTGTGTCTGCCTCTCCAACACTTGGATTACAAAGATGCACCATCTGCCTAGTTGTTTTATGTGGGTCTTGGGGATCAAATTTAGTCCTTGTGATTTTTACAAGGCATCCAGGGTTCCCTCATTTCAACCCCTGATTGCCTGATCCCTTGACCTTTGGATTTGCTGTGTATTTAGTTTTTTGTGTGTAGCTTTTCTACCTATAAATTTTTCTCGTGATATAGCTCTGTTTGCAATAGCCAGGGTATCTAGCACAATGAGAGTAAAAGGTGATGTTAGTTTAATTGAACTCTGATGATGGATGGCTTTTGCTCAACATAGGGCTGTGTTGTGTTCTTCATCTTCAGAGCTGTGAGCTGAAGCATCAGTTGTGCTACTGAAATTTTCATTCTTCTGTTTATGTGTAGAACTGTTTTATTCTCATTCTTAAAATAATTTTGTGTGAAGAATTCTTGTGC
Source organism: Sigmodon hispidus (assembly GCA_004025045.1). Classification (NCBI taxonomy): domain Eukaryota; kingdom Metazoa; phylum Chordata; class Mammalia; order Rodentia; family Cricetidae; genus Sigmodon; species Sigmodon hispidus. The sequence continues at coordinate 56,512 of PVIH01003612.1, forward strand.
TGAACAAGGAATGACCTCAAACTTGGAAATGTTTTCTTTCATTTTAATTAAATATGAAGATGGATGTGATATCATTCTATTCTTTTTATTTTTCCTTTGCAACATTTCAGTATCTATTATTTGGCACTGAAGTATTCTAAAGTGTATGCTTTGTTTGACTTGGAAGTGTTTCCTTTTTTCAGCCCCTGAGGTTAGGGCTAAGGGACCACCATGAATTAACCCTCAATCTCATTAGACCTGTTTTGCTCTAGGAACCCAACTGTTTTAATGCATCTGGGCTTCTATTGGGTCCTAATGATGTTGAAGTAGTGGTTTTGGCAGTCTGTGTAAAGGCCTGCATGTGGTGATATGTTACATATTTAATAAAACCAGTCTTAAATATCAGAGAAGAAATCTACCCACAGTCAAGTCAGGCACAGGTGGTGCATGTTATTAGTCCCAGTACAGCACTTGGGCGGCAAAAGCAGAAGGATCTATGTGAGTTCGAGGCCAGCCTGGACTATAAAGCAAGCTCTAGGACAGCCAAAGCTGTTACAGAGAAAACTCTGTCTCGAAAAACAAAACAAAACAAATGAAACAACAAAAAAAGGCTGGATGAGATGGATCTCTTCTCTGATATTTCATACTTGTTTTGTTAAATATATAATGTATCACCATACCTGTATCTTGCCTGTTGATAGAAGAACTGACTTTTGTATTAGATAAAAAAGAGCACAGTTTTTGGCTGGCGCCCTGATGCTTTTTATATCTAATAGTATGCACCTTTGTACCATTGCTGTTACATACTCATGGGATCAGGAACTAAATGAGCTCATAGGTGCTGGGCCAACTTGCTGTCTTCTCTGAGGCCCAAGGAGTTGTGTCACGTGACCATTGGATCATTTTACCTGCATTCATTGATCATGGCTCTGCAGAAGCTGCCACTGTTCCCAGGCTTCTGCCTGCAGTGATGCTGATGGAGAGGGTCATTTCATAATCACTGTTTGCACCTGTGCTTGCTCAGGAAATGCTGGTGTCATACATCTTGAAAACATGCAGCACAAAGCTGGACAGGTCCTAATTGCGGAAGGGCTGAGATTAGCTATAATTAGATTGAGAAGCAGTTAGCTGCCTTGTCTGCATAGGTAATTTGCATAGTCATGTTTTTCAGAGGGTGGTCTTCAGACCACCTGTATCAGAGATTGTCTCAGGCCTGTGTGAAAAATGCCCATTCTCAGCTGCTATCCCTGGAGAGACTTCCTGCAGGAGCTGGAAGAGTCAGACATTATACTTCAATTGGAGCCAATAGGATGGCTCAGTGGATAAAAACACTTGAGGTGTATTCCCAGAATCGATGTGAAGGACAGAGTAGACCCTGCTCTTTTCTGATGCCCTCTGACTGCTACAGTAGCACAATGACATATGCATATACACCTCCTGCTCCTCCTCATTAAAACAGTTTTAGAAAAGTTTAGAAAAGTTTTGACAAATCTTAAATTTTAAAGAAACACCTTATACGAATTCAATTTCCCCAATAGCGTAATATTCTTGCTTGGTGCACTTCTATACTGATCTCTCTTCTACCACATTGGTAACCAGAAAGAAGCACTTTGGTCCCAAGTTATAGACACATCACTACTCACCTCATGGTTTCCAGTGGCAGTTTTCCTAGGAGTTTATTAGATTGGTTCCAGGATAATGGTGCTTTGGTCTTGTCTTTACCCATCAACCCACTCAAATGAAGAACTCTAAATATATGAGAGGTTTTTGTTTTGTTTTCCTTGTCTTAAATTCCTTTCTATTTATAGGTAAAGATGCTGAGCCTTTAAAACCTACAACTTTGGGGGCTGGTGTGATGGCTTAGTGTTTTAGAGCATTTGCAGAACACCTGAGTTTGGTTCCCAGCATTCATTATATCTACAGCCTCCCATGATTTTAGCTTCAGGGATATCTGACATCATCTTTAGCGCTTGTTGGGTACATGCACACATGTAGCATATAGACATTTTCATGTAAATAAAAGTCAATCTTAATAAAGTAGATAACTATGACTTCTTTTTTTAAATCTTAAAATCTGCTATTGTTCAGTGGTTTCATGGAGGACACTGATTGCTTTTTTTTTTTTTTTTTTTTTTTTAATAACCCAGAACGTTTCAGCTTAGTGAAATATTAAACTTGAATTTCTGCTTTGCATTCTTCATTTTCTAAAGGACATACGTGGCTTTCTTGTTTAAGTAGCAGAAGATACACTTAAAACTTAGCAGTTGGGGCTGGAGAGATGGCTCAGTGGTTAAGAGCACCGTCTGCTCTTCCAGAGGACCCAGGTTCAATTCCCAGCACCCACATGGCAGCTAACAACTGTCTGTAGTTCCAGTTCCAGGCAAATACCAAGGCAAATAAATAAATAAAATAAAGTTTTTTTTTTTTTTAAAAAAAAAAAAAAAACTTAGCAGTTGCTGGTGGCCTATCAACTGCAGATAATGCTTGTTTTCCATAAAGTGTTAGGAGGTTGGAAATGTTCTTCACCTCATGATGGACAGTTGTTACTGAAATTATTACACCATATGAAAAAGGCTACTAATAAGGACTTTTCACTTTTAAAAATTCAGTCATGAGGAAGATGGAGAAAGTCTCTAACTCTGAGTGAAATATAATGCTGAGTAATGGGCCTGGTGTGTTTTGCTGGAATATTGAACGTTGTTTTGTGAATTTTCATCTTCCCTGTTGCATAATTAATTATCTGGCTCCTCCCTTTCTGTAATTAAAACTCCATGTCTCTGTTTCTTTAATAGAGAATAGTATGTGAAAAGTGATTTTTCAAGAATGCTGACCCCTCAGTATAATGACTATTATTATGTTTATTGGAAAGACTGTGATTACCCATGAGAGACCTTTAAGATTTGGTCTCTGGGGGCTGGAGAGATGGCTCAGTGGTTAAGAGCACCATCTGCTCTTCCAGAGGACCCAGGTTCGATTCCCAGCACCCACATGGCAGCTAACTACTGTCTGTAGTACCAAGGCAAATAAATAAATAAAGTTTATTTATTTAAAAAAGAAAAGAAAAACAGCTTAATGGCTTTTTTTAAAAAAAAAAAACAAAAAAAACAAAAAACAAGATTGGGTCTCTGGTTATTCCCTCATAGAAGGAATGGTTAGGCCAGGGTCATTAGACCCTTACCTGAGATGCTAGCTACCACTTCCTGGGCCACTAGCACATGCTCGTAGTACAGTATACAGAACTGACTGGAGCCATAGGAAGTTGTCATTCATTCTGGAGTGAACTGTTTTGATGGTGTGTAGCTGTTAAAGAGTCCTCATGCCTGTCAAATGTCATCATTCACTCATGATCCTGTAAGTCCAATGATTGTGTGTGTCTCGGATGAGTGGACTGTTGTTCACTTCTCTATAGGACAAGTCACTTAAATGTTGTTGGACTGTTGAGGTAGATTATGAGGATCTCCTACAGGTCTCCTTTTACTGTGAAGCCATTGGATTTAGGAAGATGATTTTGGCAACTCTTGCCCTGTTATATCTGCCGTGCTTTTTACTCTTTGCTATTCTGTTCGTGAGCTGTCTTTTAGCTGTGCACTCACCCTCCTTTCTGGAGTGCTCTGGACTGAGTCACAGTGGCATCAGGACCTACTAAAGCAGGTGACAACTTTTTTTTTTTTTTTTAAAGTTTATTGTCACATGATTTCTCTGTGTAGTAGTTCTGGGTGTAGCACACGCTCTTTAGACCAGGCTGACTTTGAACCAGCTCCCAGATTTTGCCTTTAGGTCTTTTTGATGTCAGTTTGCTGGTTCTTTCTATGAAGCATTTATTTATTTATTTATAAAGATTTTATTTATTATTCATACAAGATACAGAAGAAGGTACCAGATGGTTGTGAGCCACCATGTGGTTGCTGGGAACTGAACTCAGGACCTCCAGAAGAACAGTCAGTGCTCTTAACCTCTTAGCCATCTCTCCAGCCTCGAAGTATTTATTTTTAATGTGTAAATCTTTTTCTCTTTTAACAGATGTATTGATTGCAGAAAGGTTGTATGTATTAATAGGGTACCTTTACTTGAAATTAGTATGTATTGCACAATGTATAAATCAGCTCAAGCATTTTTGTTTTCTGAAACAGTTTTCATTTTCATGACTAAAAGCTGTTTTCCAAATTTTATTATCTTTCTTATCTCTTGTGCATATATGTTGGGGTGGATGTATGTGTGCATGTGGCATGGCATGGAATACATGTGTCAGCCAGAGGACAGCTTATCAGATTTTTTTCTTTTTTTTTCTACCATGTGGAGACCAGAGATCAAACTCAGTTTTGGCTTCAGGAATCATCTCACCAGCCTGTGAAAATCTTTTATGGTTTATTGAATAATGATTAAATTAAGATTAAGCATGTTTGTTTTTTAAGCATTTATTATTCTTTAATGTTGTAAATGTTTAAAATTATTATTTTTTTGGTATTCATAGTGGTTGTTCTGTACAGTGGTCCCAAGAGCCACTTGCTACAGCTCGAATTCTTTTCTCCACCTTTCCCCTGCCACTCTTTGGCAATCATCATTATAATCTCAAATTCTGTGCAGTTGACTTATTTCACCATGAGTGAGGCCATGTGCTATTTCTTATGTTTGACCTGTTTCATATAACATACTCTGGTTCCAGCCCCCTTGCTGCAGGGCAGGATTTCATTCATGTTTTATGGACTGAGACTAATAAATAGTGTGTGTCAGGGTAGATTCTAAAACCCACCCTTCTCTTCTGGAAGGTGTAAGATGCTTTTCTCATGGTCGATGCTTTTCTCCTGGTTTTGTTTCTCCTTCTCACGCTCTACCGTGTGTCACAGTGACTTTTAGAGTCATCTCTGTGGTCCTATGTTCCTAGAGGCTAGTCTCCTTATTCATTGATCTCAATAGCCAAATTAAAAGTTCATCTCTATTGATGGATAGTATTTGGCTCCTGCAGTATCTTCTTCAGCCTCATCTCACATTCTTTTACTCTGGCTGCAGCCTCCATACCGTTCCTCATGTTTCCACCGTGGTCACCTGCACATATTCATCCTCCATGTAGGTGGTTCCCATATCAATTCTTCATGCTTGTTTTTTACAGGGAAGCTTTATCTGACCATATTCTTTAAATTAGGGAACGTGTGGGATTTCCTTTATCCTGTACTTAGCTTTTTTTTTTTACCTCCTTACACTTAATATAACAAAATTTGAGGTCTGACTTGTTGGTTTTTTGTTTAGTTGACACGACACAAGGTCTCATGTATCCCTGGCCTCAAACTTGCTATGTAGCTGAAGATTATCTCTGTAGTACTGAATTCTTGCCTACAGTTCCTGAGTACTGGGATTAGTGTCCCATGCTTCCATTCTGCTTATGAAGTCCTGGGGCTGACACCTAGGGATTTGCGCATGTTATACCAATACCCTACCCCTGTCTTTGTTTCTGGTGTTTTTTCTTCCCTCTGCCCCTTTTTATGCACTGAAAGCTTTTCAGATGAGCAGTCTCCTGTATGTTTTCTCTACCAAATCATGCTTTTTCTTTCAGTGCATGTAGAACCTGCTAGTGTGTTAACAACTGAATGGTTAAGGGTTTGAATAACAGCATGGTTTTTTTTTTTTCATCTAAAGACCATGCTAATCCCACAATCCTGATACATACTCTTCCTGACTATAAGAAAGAAAGAAAAGAAGGGAGAGAGAGAGGGCGGGAAGGAAGGAAGGAAGGAAGGAAAAAAACGTGGTACAGTATGATTCTGGAAACACTAAAACTAAGGCAGAGTATGGTTCGACACTTGTATGTTCACCAAATTTGACCCAGAAGATCCTGGAGATGTCATTAGTTAAAAGTGTTTGCTGCTTTTGCAGAGGACCAATATTAGGTTTCCAGTACCCACACTGGATGGCTCACAACCACCTGTGCTCACAAACACCTGTTCTAGAATTCATGGGCCCCTGAACACACATGACATACACATACAGGCAGTCCATTCATGCATTTGCACTACGCTTACACACACATTAATAATCCCAGGAAGCTTATTCTCTTGAGAAATATGGCACCTGCTGCTTTCTGTCTCCTGAAATGTCTAAGTAATTTTTCTTCCCAATACTGCAGTCTTTCAAAAGGATAGAGTTGCTAATAGAATCAGGAAAAGCTGACCTTCGAAAACCTTATCTTTCTGTGTCTCAGAGGTAAAAATGGTTCAAGAGAGACTCAGAGTAAAGTGGTTGGGAGTGAGGTGAAGTTTACTGAGCTTACCTTACATTCAAATATGTGTGGAGGCCTCAGTGTGTAGATCTGTTTTACTTAAAAAGTACACATTAATTTTAGCATTCTGGAGTAAATGAAAGATCTTTACACTCTAAACCGATTGTCCTGTAGGGCCTCTGTCTAAACTGTGTTGACCTTCACAACTGTATGAACTTTTATTAAGTGATCCAATTAATCTATTCTCCTTATATTTACTCTTCAGTAACCATGGACTGAGAGCCCTTTATGTACTAACTTCATCTATGGAAGGTATTCACTTTTAGATCACTGTGACAGTGACATTCTTATGGCCTGTCAGCACCCACCTTGCCATGGGGAGCTCTTAACAGTCAGCAAGGGGCAGATACACTGATTGAGCATAGCTTAGAGGTGGTAATGTGGAATGCCCTGAACTTTCTGTTATTTCTTAGAGATGCACTGACATTCTGATAAATTGTTTCTTTCTCAGTGTGGCATGTTTCTCAACCTCCTTTCTGCCTTCCAAAGAAGTTTTTTTTTTAGAATAAATGATGTGTGCTTAAAATATCTTTGTGTGTATCTGTGGCTCCAGGATTTCTTATTCTCTTCCTACCTTACTTTTTGAAACTAGATGTTCAAACTAATGGACTGATGTCTAATTGGTTTAGAACTAGCAAAGATTGGCCAGCGAGCCTCAGGAATCTTCTCATCTCTGCCTCCCGAGTAACCTGGTTACAGATGTACACTATTACACTTTTTTTTTTTTAAATGTCAGTTTTTGGGATCAAACTTACATCCTCACATTTCTGACAGAGCTATAGCCTCAGTCTCCTAATTGTAGTTTCTAGAAATTGTTTTGATGATGGTTATATCTCTTCTTGTAACCACTTGCTCTGGAACTCTTAGAATAAGGAAGTTTATAGTTGTTTAGAAGTGTAACCTTTTATTAATAATGTTTATGAAACAGAACCAGAAATAGCTATCACTGTTTGTTACTCTGTTTAGTTGGAAATAAATTATTTTTATTGCATGTAGAACTTAAGAGCAAGAGTGTTTTAAGAGAAATTTAGTCTCAAACTTCAGAATGAGAATACTAATAGGTCCCAGTTTATTTGTAATAGTTTTTGTTTAAACAAATGATAACATATTTTGGTTTTGGTCATCTTAATTGTTCTGCTATGAAATGAACAAAAAGTTGTGTGTGTGCGTATGTTTCATGTACCTGAGAATGACCAGGGAGGCTGAAAAGAGCATTGTATGTGGAGATGGATTTAAGGCTGCTTTGAGCCACACACTCATTCTCAAACTTGCCATGAAGTTTGATTAGCAAGCCTCAGATATTCACTTGTCCCTCAAGTCTGAAATTACACGTGCATGCAGCAGCACACTATTTATTGTTTGTTTTTTAAATTAGTAACAGAGATTCTGAAGATAGACCCGAGGTCTTTGTGACTCATCTCAAGCAGTGAACTGACTGAGCAATGTCCCTATACCACAGAATAACACTTTTTGGAAAGGATGCCTTATAATCAAGAAAATCTTCATCAGTTTGTTAAAATTTATTGTCGTGTAGGAAAGTTGAAAAAAAAATACTTTAGAGAACTAAGTTTTTTTTTTTTTAAAAAAAATAATTGTTTTAGTGGGATAGTCTCAACCCACAGTTCTGTGTTTGTTTGATAATCCACCCCCAGCTTCACTTTTTTTTTAAAAAAAAAAAAAAACAACACTTTTTATTTATTTATTTATTTGCCTTGGTGTTTGCCTGAAACTGAAACTATAGACAATTGTGAGCTGCCATGTGGGTGCTGGGAATCGAACCTGGGTCCTCTGGAAGAGCAGACAGTGCCCTTAACCTCTGAGCCATCTCTCCAGCCCCCAGCTTCACTTTTTTACCCCCATTTCATTTCATTTTTCTGTGCACTTGTATTGCTGCAGTTCTTGGGGACTCCAGGAGCCTTTTGTAATAGAAATGTAGGCCTGAGAGCCTGGAGTTGTAATTTTTAAAAGCCTAGATGGAGCTCTTTGGGGGTGTCCAGTGTTAATGAGGTAAATTTCTGTGAAAATAAATGCTCAAGGTTTGAAACCCAAGAAAATAAATTATCATTTGAACCTCATCATTCTGCCAAATTAATATTGATGGGAAAATTTATTGGTGCAAGAGCTTTTCTGTTACCAGTAAATTATATAAACTAAGTAAGGATTTTGATGCCATGATTTATATGCTGTTTCTTTTGAAAGCTGTAAGAAAAAGTGACTTGCAGTGTCCTGAATGTTTTGTTTAGTTCGTGCAGTATTGTATCTCTTTTTGCACAATCATTTCATGTTTCGTTTAACTGAATGAAAGCACGAAGCAAGAAACATCAGTGTTTATCAGAAATAATGTAGTGCTTGGATCCTAGTGTTTTAAGGTTAGCATTTTTTTGTTGGCTCTAGTTTCCATAAACCTTAAAAGCTAGCAAGCAATCAAAAAGTAAAAAGAAATGGCCGAGTGCGTCCGTGCATGCGCCTGTGTGTGTTTGTGTTTGTGAAGTGAATGTCACCTATTTGCAGGAGGTACTCAAGGAGGCTAGAAGAGGTGGTCAAATCTCATGGAGCTGGAGTTATAGGGCATTTGAGCTGCCTTGTGTGGGTTCTGGCAACTGAACTCAGGTCCCCTGCGATAGCAGCAATTGCTTTTTCTTGTTTTGCCTTCTTTCCAGTGTGAACCTTCCCCCTGCCCCCACCCTTTTAAGTGCTAGAAGCCTTGCAAACTGTTGAAACAGTGTGGAACAGTCTTTGAAGGGGAAAAATGTTTTCCTACTGTCCTAGGTTTATTTCTGTTGTTGTGATAAATATCTCTTGAAAATAGTAACACAGGAGAGAAAGGGTTTTACTCAGCTTTCAATTCCAGGTCACAGTCAATCATTTAGTAGAAGGCACAGCTGGGATTCAAAAGAAGCTGGTCACAGCACATCCTCAGTGAAAAACAGAGAAAAATAGACAAATACATGCATGCTTTGTACATGGCTAACTTTCTTCTTCATACTTAAGACCACAAATCAATAAATGGTGCTGGCTACAATGGTCTTTTCTCCCTAGGTAATATAATGAAGAGAATCTTTTACAGACATGTTCACCAGCTAGCTAAACCTAGAGGGTACCTCAGGGAGACTCTCTTCCTGGTTGATTCTAGGTTGTGTTCTGTAGCTACCCTTTACATGCATTTGCAGAGATAAGTAAGACAGTGAGCAGGTTGCTTTGTCATCTTTGTTTTTGGTTAACAGGACGTGTCATTCTTGGCTGTTATATTCTCTAGACTGCAGGGCTGCCTTATGAGAGGGAGGTAGAGGATAGAAAGAAGAATTAGGTACAAGTCATTCTTCACTACTTGTGCTTTTTCTGCTTATTAAATTATTGCCCTTTCTTTGACCCTCTCTGAACTTGTGATTACAGTGGAATGTGCTTGTTGTATGCCTTTAACATTACATGTAATAGTTGCACATGCTGAAATCTTCAAAATTTCCTTTCTTTTGACTATAAACTTAATTATAAAAACCTAAAATAGCTGAACTTTCATAGTTTAAGTATTTTAGTTGGGGCCACCATTAAATGTGTAACAGATAAAACATAGCATATGTGCTTTACATAAGTGGTCCACTGTGGTGACTCTGTTTTAGGGCATATAAGCAACCACTATGCATGCTTGCAAAGGGTAGAACTGAAACCTTTGAGCGCAGTGAGTGCATGATGCTGTTTTTGTATGAACTAGAAGCCTGTTCTTGAGAAGAGATTAATAAGAACCCCTACAACCCATTTGCTTGTGGATTATTGTACCTGGTGACATTGATATCATGGACACATTTTCAAGCTTTTGAAAATGAACAGTAAGAATTGCTTATTTGGAGTAATTGATGGTGATGGAATATAATTAATTATGTCTGCCTGTTTTTTCAACCCCTAAATGTTTTCCTTAGTCAATGGTGACAACTGTACATTAAGTCTCTTGGCTCTAGGGATTTCTTTTTTGCTGTCTAGTGATACAGAGTGGGTAAGTTTATCAGAAATGATACTCGTTTCTGTGACTGATCAGTAGCCATGGGTTACATGGTGGTTATCCAGGTGCCCTGACAACTTTAAGTGGACTTTCTTTTTGTAGAAGAATTCTTGCACATCCCAGTCTGTTATTATGAGAGAACGTGGTAGATAGGGGAGATGCTATTTTCTAGGACTCTAGTTTTGCTTTTCTTAATTACTCTGGAACATTTAAAGTACATAAACTGTTAAAACATTTTTTGAAGAGTTGTTGAATGATAGATATGCCTTCATTTTCCTATTCCTCTTCTCTGGGTTTTTTATAATGTCATATGTTTTTCTTGGGAAAGTGTCCTCACAGCTGTATTTGTGTTCTCAGGCGAGGATTTATGAGCTACAATGATTAAGGTCTCCCTCTGGCTTTGTCATCTGAGACCCAGAGTTGCATGTAGTTTGTTTGCTTTTTATTAATACATGAGGAGGAAGTCATCTAAATACAAGTGTTTATTTTTGACACTGTCTCTTTAGATTGGATTGTTTGAGTAATTAGCATCGTGTAAATTGTGAACATATTTTTTTCAGAAATTATAGACAAATGTCCAAAACGGGATGTATTTGCTTAAAGAAATGTTTGTTGTCTGGTTTAATGTCTAGCCTTGAGTAAGTTTCTTGTTTTATTTATTTATGATTTTGTTTGATTGTCTATAAAAGGGGGGGAAATTTGAATGGAGCAGAGAATAAAGCTTCTGGATTTGCTGTACTTCAAAGCTTGGTGAATGTTGACTAATCCTAATATGCCAGACATGCTGTCTGCAGGCTGCCTGCTGCTTGTGAAGTTTTGGACATCAAACCATGCCATCTTTGGCTTTTTGGGTATATGCCGTATCCAAACCTCACTCCTGTTACTGAGCTGAATTGTCCTGACAAATAGGAATAGCGAGGAAAGAGTTTATTTTAACACTCCATTTCAGGTTACACTTTGTCATAGCAGAGAAGTTAACGCACTGGGAACTTACTCCATCTAGTCACAATACAGCCATTATTAGGGGCAGAGAAAAGTGAATGTGTGCATTGTACTTCTTGTTCTTAGCTCATTCTTTCTATCCTTAGGGACTCTAGAACCCAAATCCAGGGAATGGGGCTTCACAAAGTGAGTTGGTTTACATGCTCAGCACAGATCTTCACAGACATGACCACAGAGCAACCTGATCTAGAGAATCCCTAATTGTGACACTTTTTCCAAGCTGGTTCTAGGTTGTGCTATGTTGACAGTTAAAGCTATCCATTGTATTCACACAGTCTCCTCAGGGTTGCATCTCTGGCTTGTGATCTCTAGCCTGCCTTGTGATTGAATAGACTTTTACCCACTAGCTCTGTTCCCCTCCTTTCACAAATAGATGCATTGGAGCACTCCAAATCTGTTTTCATTATTAGTTACCCATGTTAAGCAGGTCATTTTCTTTGCTGTTTTAAGGAAGATGGCTTTGTGCTTGTAAAACAGGTAACACAGACTGGATTTAACTATTAACTAATAGTTTTCTAGAACTTTGGATATAAGTAACATAACTTGTATGTGGGCCGAAATGTACCACAAGTGTGAATTCTGAGTGTGTGGGGAAGCATATTTTATAGTCTTGTTTGTGTCATACTGCTTCTTCTAAGAGGGTGAGTTTTGACTGTGGCATCTCTATTTTTTAATGCTCAGTTTTTAGCTGTGATGTCAAATTGCTTCTATTTGAAAAAAATATCATAAAAAGTCCTTTTCTCCTTACTGACTTCTATACTTTCTGAGGGGACCTTTGGCTCAGTGCACATGTTATTTTGGAGCCTGATTAGCATTGCTCCAGAATTGTTAATTTAGTTGTGAAAGAGTTTATTATACAGCCTTCTGATTCCTGTAAGATGCATCTCCTATATATTCTCTTCCGTGCTTTTAGTTTCTTACTTTTAACCAATGTGATTCTTGGCTTGATGATTTAAGCAGAAAAAGCAATGATAGAAGTGAAGTTTTGGATATTTAAAGAATAAAGTAACTCATATTTTGAAGTATATAGGCTGAACTTTGTTCCTGCTCAGAAGAGCACACAATTGTTGTCTCTGTGTCTGTTTGTCTGTGTGTGTGTATGTGTCTGTCCATTTGTCCGTCCATCCCTGTGTCCATCCATACGTGAGTTGGTTGGTCGGTTGGTCCTTTGTTCTTTCTGTCTCTTCCTCTCACTCCAGTCTCCCCTCTCTGCCCCACACCCTACCCCACCAGGAATAATAAGCACATATTAAGCCATGGAGGTGTTTTGAGGTAAACGTATATTGAGTAACATATTTGTAAATATTCTGTATTTATCAGTAATGTTTATCTCAAGTTTTCCTGTTACTGATTTTAGTATTTATAATGCTGACATCACAGAAAAGAGAAAATTTTTTTCTTCAGTTTTCTAGAAGAGTTTTATAGTTTTTCAGTGAGTTCACATGGGTGGGGTTGGAGTGTTATTTTGTTGTATTTTGTTTTGTTAAGGATGGAGGATGAGAAATAGTTGCATACACAGTCAGGTAATTGTGCAGTGAACTCTTCCTTTGACCTGTTTGCTTTTGAGTCATCTATAATTTATGATTTCAATGAATTTGTCCATGTCATCTGAGTATTCATTTCTCGACTCAGTTATCTGTATAATATCTCCTTATTATTTAAACAGCCATCTAGTTCATGGTGTTCTGCATTCATTATTGTAGAGCTGATCTTTGTCTGTTTGTATCTCTGTTTCCTCTGCTCTCCCTGCATGTCAGTATGAATAGGCATTTATCAGTTTTATCAATTTTCTCAAAGAACCAACTTTGCTGTCATTGATTTTTCTCCGCTGTTTTATATTTCATTGATTTTCTTTTTTCTGTTTACCTTGGGTTTACTTTGCTCATATTTTTTGCTCACTTTCATTTTTCTTTTTATGATGTAAGGACAGATTTTTCTAATGTATAATCTGGATGTCCAAGAATTTGTGACCCGCCTGCTTAGGCCTTCCTGAGTATTAGAATTCTTTAAGGACGGGGCTGGAGAGATGGCTCAGTGGTTAAGAGCACCGCCTGCTCTTCCAGAGGACCCGGGTTCGATTCCCAGCACCCAGGTTCGATTCCCAGCACCCACATGGCAGCTAACAACTGTCTGTAGTTCCAGTTCCAGGCAAACACCAAGGCAAATAAATAAATAAAGTTTTTTTTTTTTTTTAAAAGAATTCTTTAAGGACATGTGATACCCAAGCTGTTCCTTATTAGTTTTATTTTTAAGTAGAAGCTGAAATCACCTTTTTTAGTATAGGTATATAAATTTCCTATATAATTTTGTTTTAGTGGTATTTTACAAATCTTAGTAAGTTTTTATTTTTTGCTGAAGATAGTTTTTAGTGTTCCTTGTGATTTTTTTTTTCTTGGCTTAGAACTATATTACTCTAAGAAAATGTTTTCAGAGATCTTTCTAATAAGGATAACAATTTAACTTTGCCCTGTAATTTCCAGATGAGATGCAAACATACTTTGTTTCATTTCACGTTAAAAACTTTTTGATATTAACTTTACCATTATAATTCAGTTTATTGATGTAGGTGATCCCTGTGCATTGACAATGTGATTATACCCAGTAGCTGCTTAGAATGTTACATGCCTGTCAGGCCAAGGAATTTATTTTGATGCACAGTTTTATTATAACCTGACTTACTGGTTTTTATACTTTGGATGGGGTGGGGGAGAGGCTGAGATTGATTCCTTTCTGTGACTTAATTCAGTCTTGAACTTTCTCCTTATCTGGTCTCTGATGCAAAACCCCTGCAGTTAGGTACATACACATTAGGATTGTTACATTGTGTTGATTGATGTATGCTATTATTATCATTAAATAACTGTCTTTATCTCTGATTGTAGTCCTTACTCTGAGATATACTTTAAAAAAGTGGTATGTGTGTGTATGTGCACGTGTGCATGTGTGTATAATTTCACTCACTATTTCTGTCTTTTAAAAAGATTTTTATTTTTAAAATTATGCATGTGCCTGTGTACACATGTGTATGAATGTGCATAAGTGCATGCATACATGGACATGCACAAATGAGAAGTTCAGGCCAAAAGAGATTGTTCGATGTCTATCATTTGGAGCTGGAGTTACAGGAATTTGGGAGAGACATGACAAGGCCATCTCTCCAGCTCTTTTCTGTCTTTTCTTAGGAATGTTGTTCATTGAGGATTGAGGTCAGCTTCAAGTTTATCACATTTTTATTTATTTTGCATTGATGCCATCCTTTTTTTGGTTTCTTTTTAAATTGATAAAGTGATTTTTTTCACAACTCCATTTAATGTATTTTGTTGATGTGCTATCTATACTTCTTTGTTTTTAGATAGTGCTTTAAAGTTTGTGTGTGTGTGTGTATGTGTAAAATCCATTGATGTACTGTCTTATCTTATTTTTTCTTAGAAGACACTTGATGCCATGTAAATTCTTTCTGTAGCAAGTCTGTTGTCTTTTTCTCAGAGCTTTTAATTCCTGCATTGGAGTGTTTACCAGAACTCAGGCTTATTACAGTATTATTCATGTTTCTTCATGTTTGTATTTGTTAAACTGTTCTATTCTGTGTGTACATATATACACACACACACACACACACATTAATTAGGTCATTCAAGTGAAGAGGCCTTGGAGAAACTGGAAAGAAAGAACAAAGAGTCTTTGTTATTGTTTGTTTTAGTTTAGTTTGAATTTTTTGTGGAGGGATGATGCAGGGGTGAGGAGTGACTAAAGAAGGATTGACAAGTGAGTGGATTGGGGTGCATGATGTAAATTTCCCCAAGAATCAATAAAGAAATTACATTGAAAATATTGTGTCAGTATTTTCACAAAGATTTCTTTTGTGTATGCATGATATTTTGTTTTGTGGCATGATTTTGTGTGTGTGTGTTTGTGTGTGCTCTGAGAGAAGGAGGTGGTGTTAGATACCTTGGAACTGTAGTTACAGTTGGTTGTGGGCCACCCAGTCTGGGTGCTGGGAACTGTACTGGGAGCTATTGGAAGGGTGGGAAGAGCTCTTAGCTACCCAGCCATCTCTCTGTCCCCGTCTAATGATTTTAAGATAATAATCTTGTTTTATTTTCACTTTTAAAGGGACTCCAGTTACTCAGACATTAAGCTTTCGGTTGTCTTATAGTTAACTGGTTATACTTTATTTTGGAGGAGGTGTGTGAGTCAGTGTGTGTGTGTGTGTGTGTGTTTTCTTTTGGACCATTCTCATGTGTCTCATGTTCACCATTTTTTTCTATTGTGTCTTTAATATTTTTACGTTATATGGTTCAAAAACAACTTGAAGTATCTAAAGGTATCAGATACTAAATATTTTAATGTTCTTGTTTGTGACTCATGTTTGTGCAGCTTCTGGGTCAATTCATTGTGTTATTTTATTCTTTGTTCAGAAATGTGTCACCACATGCCTCTCACTGGGTTATTCTAGGCAAGTGTTCAATCACTGAGCCATACCTCACTTCCTCAACAGAGTGAGGGGTCAGTCTAAGCAAGTATCCTGCAGTGGAACTACATTTATTTTCAGCCCTGCTTATGCATTTTTAATAATTAGCATTTTGGAAGGATGTGTTTGTATAGATTGAGCCTTATGTCCATGTACCCTTTAAATTTGGACTTCGTACATTAGCACACACTTTGATATTCATTCTCTCTCTAAATTTCTTACAGATTCTCTGTTGTTTTCTGTTCTAATATGTGTCGTGGGGTGACTAGTTTGGGATTTTTTTTGACTGAGCTATTTTATTAGATTCAGTACAGTGTTGAAGCTTTGCCTAGACCTTTTGCTTTTTGTAGAATCTAAGCTATCCCTACATTATTGTATAAACCTCAGTGTTGCCATCATAGCTTGTTATTATGTGTCTTTGATTAGTTGAGAAAGAAATGTCAGAGAATAAGCTCTCTTTATTGCTTGGAATTACGAGTTAACTGTTGTCTTGCCACTGACTAGAATGGGCTGTCTTCCATTCTGCTGTATTTGCTGTGGCATTTCACCATCTCGGATGTGACAGCCTCCCAAGCCTCCTTTCATGACCCCTCACAGCATCATATACTGAGATCAATCAGGGGCTTCTCTCTTGTATATTTGCAGTATTTCTTCTTCAAACATTTGTCTCTGCCTCTCATCCTGCCTTCTGCTCTTCCTTCTCTGCCTACTGATCTAATGCTATGTGTTAGAGGGGAGAAGTCAGGGCACAATCTACTTAACTGTCTTCCAAAAATACTACATGGGCTGGGTGGTTAAGAGTGATCTCTCTGGCCAAGAGCCTGAGTTTGGTTGCTATCAGTCATGTTATGTGATTCAGAACCACAGGTAACTCCAGCCCCAGAAGGTCTTACACCCTTTTCTGGCTGCCCTTTAAACACATGTATACACGTGCTCACACAAACATACATGAATGCTCACAAATACAAATTTTAAAATGTTTTAAATTTCTTTTTATAAATATCCCAGAAAGAGCTCTTACGAGAACACCTACTAAATTGAGAGTTTTGACTATTTATTTATTTACCGTGTATAAGGAATTTTAGAAGTTATGTCTGCGGTGTGCCTATGTTTATATTCTTCAATAGCTTTGGAATCACCCAGTCCTAGGAAGACTGCTGACCGACTTTCTCATCGCATGGTTCTGGCTCCCTCTGCAGCCTTAAAGGGAAAAGTGCCTTGCTGTCCTTTGTTGCTGAAAAACCTAGCTAGCTGTCAGCTTCTTTGAGAGAACCTTTCCAGCTTGTATGCAAGTTTAAGTGGGAAGTCAGATTAAGAAATTTATTACTTTTGTTTTGGCAAGGCTCATTGAAGACTAAAGTCACATTTTGGGAGGATTTAGGTAGAGAGAAAATTTGTGAGGCCACAGAGAGAAAAGGCTAAAGAGGCAAACAGTAGCATTTGTTAAGGGAGAAGTCTTATAAGTTGGCTTTTATGAAGACACTGAAAAGTGACACGTGAAAGGTCTTAGTTCAAGTTAGAGCCTCTGAGGCTACCTTCCAGGGATCGCTGTAGAACTGAGGATGACAGCTAACCTGCATGATTTAACATTGTCTGCTACTGTGGAGGAGGAGTTTGGCTTGACTGTACTAGATGTCTGTTCCTTCTATTTTTGAATATGTGAATTATATCAGGTAGCTTTTACACTTGAATTGAAATTTAGGACAATTGATAATGGCTTCAGATTACTGCTTTTCAAGGTTCTCATGAGCACTTTTGATTCTTCTCGGCCTCCCCCAAATCTAGAGCTTTACTTAAAGAAACTAATACCCGATTTTTAAAATGTAAGCTTTTAAGGCAGCAGTCACCTAGTTTGACCTGTGCTGTTTCTGGGATGAGCACCAGAATTCTAGGCACAATAAAAAATGTTTGAGGGTGGCTCTGGAATTGCTGTTAGTATTAATCAGGTTGTTTATTCACCATGTGAACTTTAGATTTTCACATTTCTTTTTGATGGTGTCTATACATTTCAATGTAAAGGTTATTTCTAAGTTTTTATACTTTCAATGCACAGCTTTATACATTAATGCCTCTCTATGATATCATGCATAATTGTTTTAAGTAATGGATTGGTTAGGCACAGACACTGGTTTGTTAAGTAGTTTTTCCTAGACAAAAGCCACATCAAAGCTGTTGTGCTTGAAAAGGAGGGATAACTATATTGATAGATATAAAAGACTAATTTTTCGTAATGCATAATTTTTTGTGTTTATACAAACATTTATGGCTTTAGCACATTTATAGATATAAAATAAGTTTTGTTGCCTTGTGATATGACATTAATAGGGAAGAATCATTTATCTTGGTATCTTTTTTACTTATATATTTTTTATGGGGTTTGAATTTCCTGAATTAATTTGCTGTCTTTATGTGTGCATGTAAAATGGAAGTGTTACCTTTTCTTTTTCTTTCTGTATTGTTTTTTAAGGCAAAGATTTGCTCTGTATGCTTAGCTGGCCAAATGTATACTCTTGAATGGAACTGAATTCAAGACAGTCCTTCTGCTTCAGCCTCTGGAATTGGTGCTCCAATTATGAGCATGAGCCACCACTCCAGGTTTTACTCCTGCATTTTGCCTAAAAGCACTAAATCTTTTCTGTGTTTAGATGAAAAAGCTGAATTACTGTTTGAAAATGTAAGGAATAGCAGTTTAACTTGTGTCTTTTTCTATTGTAAAGGTCTACTTAAAAATGTCTTATTTTTGCTCTTCAGACTTAAAAAAAAAAAAAAAAAAAAAACCTGTCTTGAGAGCCTAGTTTTTGTCCTCCTCAAATGAACCTCACACAGCCTTGTTGATTTTAGTGGGCATTTAATATCTTTTCTAAAGTTGTCCTGGAATATTCCTTGGGCTCCATAGTAAAAGGACTGTAATCTTCAGACATCGAGGGTCAGAATTCTTGTTTGACATCTGACAGCTCAGCCCAGTGTGAGAGATTTTAGGGTGTTTTAATATTATAACTTATGTGTGGCCTTCATGGACTCCAGACCCTAGTCTGGATTCCTGTTTG
Source organism: Sigmodon hispidus (assembly GCA_004025045.1). Lineage (NCBI taxonomy): Eukaryota > Metazoa > Chordata > Mammalia > Rodentia > Cricetidae > Sigmodon > Sigmodon hispidus. The sequence goes on from PVIH01003612.1 coordinate 75,276, forward strand.
GAGCAAACATTAATCTCTTTTTCCAAGCTGAGACAGTGAAGTGTATCAGTTTTGGTAGCCTGGGTTATAAGAAACCTAAATTAGTTTGAAGTGGAATTATCCTGTTGAAAGGGCAGTTGAAAGCCCTTGACACTGGACAGAGGATTGTCTAGTACCTAATCTTGGCTCAGAGCGCAGCAGACATAATGAGAGTCATTATGGACTGGTGATCTCTCACCCCTCCCGTCAGCAGACCACATTAGACTTGCAAAAACAGAGAGCACTGTGTGTGCTTGGCTCTGTGCCTGTCCTGTGCTAGAGGAAGAAGGTCTACCTTGTTTGTGCTCCAACCAGATACTGGCATATCCTGTTACCACTAGGCTGGCTTCTGAGCTCTTCTGTTCGAGCTGGCCCTGACAGATGCTGTCATGGCCACCCCTTAGCAAGACAAATGCAGCCACTTTGCAGGAATTGGCTTCTGTCCAGCAGTGCTTGCCAGTATCCTGAAATGATGTGCCTGTGTATTTACCTGTGGACAGGTGGTAGCCTGTGGTCTGTTACCCTCCATCATGATCCATGGTTTTTTTAGAGTCTTGGCCATTTCTGAAAGAGATGTGTAGTTCTATTTGTTTAAATAAATTTAATTCCTTAACTTGACTTTCTGCTTGTTCAGCAACAGATGTTTGCTAAATATCTCCTGAAAATCCCCAAGAAGGGTCTCTGCAACAGATTCAGAACTTTAATAGTTATGTATTATGAACTCTGGAAAGAGCAAAAAAATAGAATGTTTAGAGATGAATGCTGGGGAGTGAGCTCTGAATGTTAATCTTTGCCTAGAAGGAATGACCCATGTATTGTTGGGGGTTTACTGTAATAAAAAGACAAGTAACTTGAAATGAGTGGGGTGAACCGTGGTTAGGGCCTTCTTCTAATAGCTGCTGGCAAAGAGAAATTGTGGAATTTTAAAACAGATGGATGGCTTCTGCAAATCTTGTTGTGAGTGAGTATTAGTGGTGTGTATATGTGTGTGTTTGTGTTTATTTAAAAAACATGCTGGCTTCTGTCTGGGGAAAGAGTGTTTTATTTTTTCATGAAGAGTGGATAGTGGTAGGTTATATTTTACTCTCAAGCTCTTAGGAAGAGGCAGGCGCTTTTGAGTAAAGAGATTAAGGTAGGATTTAGATATGTAAAGATCTTTCAATATAATTTAGACAATTGTGAGCTTTAAAGTTGCAAGAAGAAATAACACAGAGTTATGGGAAATGAGTATACTTTTTAGCTGAGATGTCAGAAAGAGTATATTGAAGAAACTTGAGGAAAATGGCTCTGGCTTTGAAGTTGAATGATCACTCCATCACAGTGCATGTGAGTTTAAAATACTTTGTACGGGGATGCATGTTAGTTGATGAAAATGTGCTTACATGCATAAAGTTTTTATAGTTAACCTAAGTCCCATCAATCATCTGTGGTGATGTATAGTGGTAGTCCTAACACTTGGAATATGGAAGCAGTAAGATAGAAACTCAAGGCTATTTTTTAAGTTAAATAAAACGTTCTAAGTCATCCTTGTCTACCTTGACTGAAAAAGAAATTTAAAATATCTATAGAATGTAGTAGTGCTGTAGATTTTAATGGACGTATTTATAAATTATTTAGCCCATATTTAAGACTTGAGACATAGGTTTGTAGGATAATTTGACAGTTAGAAATTATTAATTTTTTTGTAACATTAAAGTCATGAAAGCTTCATCTAACTTTGTTGGCCTATGTTAATGCTGATACGAGACGAGGCTCCTAGTGTAGACTAGATACCATTTACTGAAGCGTGCACTGATGTACTTCAGGTACCCACCTGAGTTGATCCTGTATGAGTTGTGGAACAGTTAGCTTTGCATATTCACCATTTTGCAACCAGTCTTAAAGGATCACAGATTAGAAATTATTTTTCTGACCTGGCACAGAGACTTTTGAAAAGAGCTTGATATGGATTTCTTCTTCAGTACAGTGCTGAAGTTTTAGTGCACATTTTAAAAAGTAGAATCAATAGCTTAAAGTTTCTAGGGAAAAAAAAAAAAAAAAAAAAAAAAAAAGCTTGCTCTCCAAAGCTCCAGGTCCTTTCCTTTCAACTCAGGATCACCTCGGCCATCCAGCCTCCTTATTCTAACTAATGTGTTTTGTTCGTAATGTTTATTTACTGGGACCCAGAGGTTTTGGTTTTTTAGCTCTTTGTAATTTCGTTCACCTAGGCAATTTCTGGGTTAGTTCATGACAAAATAAAATTTATTAGTGCTGGAAAGATGGTTCAGCAGCTAAACAGTGCTTCTGATCTCCCAGAGGACCTGGATATATAGTTCTTAGCACCTAACAGACAGATTACACCCTCCTATAACTATAGCTCTATGGATTCTCATGCTCACTTTCAGCTTCAGCAGGCATTGCACTCATGTGACAAACATTCACACAAAATCAACAGTTTTTGCCCATTTCATTTCTCCCTCTTTCTCTCTCTCTCTCTCTCTCTCTCTCTCTCTCTCTCTCTCTCTCTCTCTCTCTCTCTGTGTGTGTGTGTGTGTGCTGTGTGTGTGTTGGTAGCTTGGGTTTATACATACTAGAGTACATGTACAGGGGTTGAGATATAATTTGGGGAGTCAGTTGTCAAAGGACAGTTTTTGGGAATTAGTTCTCTTCTTACACCATGTGGGTCTCAGAAATGGAACTCTTTCCATCAGGCTTGGCAGTAGGGATCTGTATTTGTTCAAGATTATTTTAAATGATGCCATGGTTTATGCAGTATCAGACATGGAAGATGTTTTTGGTCTCAAACTGGGACCTGGGAGGTGTATTGTGAAGGAGAGAAAAAAAGCTCCATCTTTATTATGCTTCTTGTTCCTGAATACATTTTCAAGCTTCCTTTTATCCTTGTCTTACCAGTTAACAAAGTTTCTACCTGGTATCTTTTCCTTGTATCAAGAGAAAAATGTGGAGCCATTTGTCGGCATTTGAGATGCTTAAGGTCTCTTTCTGTTTGCCATTCCTGTGTCCTTTTCATAGATTATTTTGAAGACCTGCTCTTTTCCTGAAGAAGTCTTGTTCTATGTCATTTCTTCCCATCTTTAGTGAGTGGCTTTGAGAAGCCTCTGGGAGAGGCCACAGTGTGCATGATGAGGAATCCTGGTGAGGGAAGGAAGCACCAGGGAAGAGATACTTTCTAGACAAGAGTTGACAACATATTTTGTTGTCTTCCTCTTCCTTGAATTCTGTGTCCTCAGAATAGCCCTACTCTATAAAGGTGTTTGTCACCACTGTAGACATTGTTTCCTGAAAGCCCTTCTTGAACCCCTGACCCTCTGACTTCTCACTCTTTAGAGTGCACATTAGTAGAATACAAGACCTCAGTGTCCAGTCACAAAGTAGCTTTTAGTGTCATCAACAAAAGCCCCCCTTTCTCTGTCCTGTTTCTGAGTTTTGTTTCTCTTGGTTTGATAAAACACTCCATCCCAAAAGCAGTTAAGGAAAGAAAGTGTTTATTTGGCTTACAGTTCTGGATAACGATCCATCATTTTCAGGAAGTCAGAGTAGGAGCTGAATCATTTCACATCTCGTATTCAAGAGCAAGGAGGGTCAACACATGGATTCGTTCTTCCTTGCTCACTGTTCAGCATGCTAGCTTTCTTTTTACTCTTACACTGTCCAGGGCCCAGCCGAGGAAATGGTGCTCACCTACACTTACACTGGGTATTTCCACCTTAATTAACAGCTGTAGATACCCCCCCACACACACACAGGGAAGCTCACAGGCATTCTGCTCTAGATAACTCCTCATTAATACTTTTGCCAGGTGGTTTTTTTTCTTGTGTCATGTTGGCAGTTAAAACTAACCATCTGGAGACATGGCTCTGTGGTTAAGAGCACTCTCAGAGCGCTCACAGATGACCTGGGTTCTATTCCCAGCACAAATGGTGACTCACAACCATCTATAACTCAGGTTCCAGAGGACTGGAAACTGCCTTCTGGTTTCTTGATCACCGGGCTCACATATGCTGCACCTACATACACACAGGAAGAACCTTTATACACAAAAAATACATCTAAAATAAAGTAAAAAATGACAATCTAACCAGCAGAACTTCCTTCTCAGCAGTGGCCTCCTTCCCCCATTTAGCTTCCACGGCTCTAACTTGGTCCTTTCTACACTTCCAATTTTTTTTTTTTTTCTGTTTCACACCACAAAGCTTCCTTGGGTCTTTGAGGGTCAGATGAATATCATCTTAGTTTTTTTCCTGTTGCTGTGGGTGGATGGTATGATTTTCAAGTTCAGAACCACAGTTCCCTTTATATTTTTACAGAAGAGCATGAGTCAGTGAGTTACACATTTGCTGCATAAATATACCCAGGATTGTAGGAAGAGAAGCCTAATATGGGGGCTGGAGAGATGGCACAATGGTTAAAAACATTTGATGTTCTTGTACAAGACCAAAGTTTTACTCTCAGTATTTATGATGGACATCTGGTAACTACTAGCTCTGGGAGGTATCCAGTACCTCTGGTGTGATGGACAAAATTATGTTTTAACTTTAAATTACTGTGTTTAAGATAACTGTCAGACAAAAGTACCTTTAATCTGTTAGCCCCACTTTTCCAAGGACACATAACTTCCTGAAATACTGGGGGCTGTTTGTTCCTCATGGAAGATAACAAACCATGTGCTTCAGCTTTTGTAAACAAGCTTGGTTGCCCCAACTGCACAGTATGTGCCAGATCACATGTAGGTGACAGGTACATAGGCAAAAAGTAAATCAGGATGTATGTTTGCTCCTGATTAGATGAAGGCAGGAAGCTTTGAGGGTATTGTTTTCATAATCCTCTGGCTAATATAATTTGCCACCATACTCATGGAATCCTGGATATGGACCTGGCCAGTGTTCATCATCCTAGCCGGTGTTTAATAAAGCTTGTTTTAATTTTGGTTAAAAAATTGTGGTAGTGATTTTATTTTTGCCTAGTGGGATTAAAACACTTGGTCTCTGAGGCACCTGCATTATGTGCACATATTTTGCCTCATACACTATATACATATACATATATATGTATATATAGAAATAAAAAAATTAAATTCTAAATTAAACTCCATGTTAAAAGGAAGGACTTTTCTACAGAATGTGTCTAAAACAAAACTGAGAGTAATTGGGTGTTCTCTGTTGAAGTGGAGTGCTCTTTCAGGGAGAGAAACCTTTTAAACTACCCCATGGAAGTACAGTGAGGGTGCTGTTTAGGGGCCGGAATCTCTCAAATGTGTGTTGTGGGGTAAAGTATAGAGAGGTTCAGTCATTGGGTAGACATGGGGAGAGCTTGGGAGCTGTCCAGAGGTGTTCAGGCTCAGCAATGGGGACCATTTACAGGTGATAGAATTGGTGAATAGAGCAGAAATGCACGGGGTTGGTGGAAGGGAGCTACAAGCCTATCCAAGGGAGACTGCTGAGTTCAGCAGCTGTCCCCACAGCAGGAAGCATGATGAATGGTGGCTTGGGAAAGTGCATCAAAGAATGACAGAGCTGTCTGACAGATCAGTGCATGCCTCCTGGGAAAGGCTGGTCTTTTTTTTTGAAGTGGAACATTGTCATGCTATAGGTATATCTGATTTAAGTAAATCCAATTTGTAAAGATTTAGATTTCATGGTGATATCATTTGCTGTATTTTCACAGCAGATGCAGTCTGTGTAAGCTATCACATCCTGTTATCTTCAGCATATGTATCACCTTTCTAACCTGTAAATGCCTATGGCATGCACTGATTCTTGGGGCTTAACATGTTTAAAGTTGTGTATGTGAACAGTGAATCTGCTAGACAAAATGTAATCATCTTTTCCTCTCATTCATTTTGAAGGACAAGAATCTACCCTACGGAAATATTTAAAAAGGATCCCTCTTAAATGTCAGAGACTCTACAGGCTTAAACTATTCATTTAAAAAAAAAATCAATATAGCACCAGAAGTTCAGGACTGTAACCTACTTAGGTCCCTTGTGAATTGCTGCCCCAAAGATCTCATCTTTGCCCAAGTCTCCACTGTCCTGCTGCAGTGGCCAAGGCAGCTTCAGCCCACCTGCATAGTGCCAGAGGATAAACTTGATATCATTGCTTTCATGAAACACTATCTGTGAAGTGAGCTCTTTGATCCACAGTCTTCCCCTCTAAAGCGGGTGGGGGATTAGGAACACCTCTGAGTTGATGAATATTGAATGAGGTTTATAGAGTTCAACATAGTTCTCCTATTAACCCTTTCTCAGTGCAGGGCCATGTGCCAACACTCCTTCCTTTAGCCTGCAGTGCAGTGCTGTCTAGGTAAACCCTTCTCATCTATGTAGGAGAGAGAGAACTTAGCAAATGTTTTTTTTTTTTTTTTCCTGATAGCTGTCATCTTACACCTATATTAAGTCAGATAGCTGTCAGTTTATACAGCTTCAGAGAGAGCACTGTTTCTGTAGTCATTGTCAGCCTACTGAATGTGATGTGCTCAAGTGGTATTGGGATCATGTAGCATTTATAATCGGGCCTTGGACAAGCAGGTGTTTCATTCACCATAAACAGCACCCATAATGATAATGCCTCTTTGAGTGTTTTACTCTTTAAGGTTCCATACACATTTAGCAACTTATAATTATGTGTGTGCATCTGCCTCTGAGTATGTGAACATGAATTCAAGAACTCTAGGAGGGGCTGGAGAGATGGCTCAGCGGTTAAGAGCACCGTCTGCTCTTCCAGAGGACCCGAGTTCGATTCCCAGCACCCACATGGCAGCTAACAACTGTCTGTAGTTCCAGTTCCAGGAAAACACCAAGGCAAATAACTAAATAAAGTTTTTTTTTTTTTTTTTTTTTTTTTTTTTTTTTTTTTTTTTTTTTTTAAAAAAAAAAGAACTCTAGGAGATCAGGAATGAATGTCAGACCTCCCAGAGTTGGAGATCTAGGCAGTTGTGCACTGTAGATGTAGGAGATGGGAAGTGACCTTTGGTCTTCTAGAAGAGAAGTATGTTCTTTTAACTCCAGACTCATCTTTTCAGCCTAAGCACTGTTTATCTATTATACTTACAATAAACTTTAGTAATAAATATTTTTACCATTCCTATTTTACAGGTAATAGAGGACAGAGAAGATAGCTACTTTGTTTAAATTGTTACTACACATAAACATATTTATGTTTTGCATCAAAGCAGAGAGATCTAAAATGTCCTTTGCCCTTGGAGGAAAGAATGGCAGACAACAGTGAGTTTTATAATAGTGTAGATTATTATGTATGTGAGCGATGTTCTGAGACAGTACCACTTTGATGAAACATGAAAAATGATAAAGAACAGGAACATCCCAGTGTGTGCGGTGATGGCCTCAGACAACTGGGTATAGAATACAGTGAGTTTGAGGAACTGACAGAAGCTCATTAGAAAGAGTGGATGGAGTGTGGGCATTGCATGCATTCCACAAAGATGCTACAAGAGGTTGGTTTGTCCAGGGATTTCAGTTCTTCCCAGAGGACATGGGTCATGGAAAATTGACAGATGATAAATGTCACCGTTAGGATGACATGATGAGACATTTGGGCAGTGGACGGAGGAATGCTGTTTGGTTTTGTTGTTGTTGTTTTATTTTACAGTGCTTATAATTAATAGACCTTACCAGGCAATCTCCTGTCTTTTTTGTATCCTTGTAGGTTTTGAAACCGGTATCACTTAGAATCCTGCCTCAGCCTCCTTAGTAGCTGGGTGCATAAGCCTGTGTAGCAGAGCCTGGCTCAATCCTTTTTTTTTCTCTCTCCTCCTTCAGGCTTCCACTTTACACCTTAAAACACCTTTTTCTATCTAGAGAAACTATAAACAGTCCTTTCTGATTGCTGCCATTTGTGCTAAGTTCTCTCTCCACCCCCCTTCTTTCCTTTTTTCATCTCCCATTTTTTTTTTTCCTACCCAGGATGTTTGAACCTGGACAGAGTGAGATAAGTCTCTAGCAGCTCTAGTTTGCCCTGAGGTAACCTCTATAAATTCTGTATCTACAAAGCAGATGCCTGTGCCATTTGTCATCCCATATTTCCTTAGGCGTTTCCTACTCCTTTTGTAACAGCTGTTGCAGAGGTCACACTGAAGAAGTTTGGGACTGACCTCAGGTATGGGGAAGTTCTTCTAGTGGGAGCTAAATGTTCTGTTTGCAAAACTGAGAAATGAGAAGGTCATTGCTGGCTTTAGAGCTTAGAAAAGTAAAAGATTACAGTTGGGTAGACTGGTTGAACTGCTTTGGTCAAATTCTGTATTTCTTGAGCTTATGACTTGTGGACACTTATTTTTAATTTATTGGGTATACCAAGTCTGCTCAGAATAAACATAAGCGTTTAGGGAAGACATCAAAGAAAAAAAAAGAGAGGCTTCAGAAAGAGCTCAGTGGTTAAGAGCACCTATCACACTTACAGAAGATGAGTTCAGTTCCTAGAACCATTTGGTGGATCACAACCATCTTGTAACTTTAGTTTCAGAGGATCTAACCCCAGGCAAATACTTGGTCCATAATGTACATGAAGGCAAACACTCATATACACATTTAAAAAAAACTTAAAAAGCGGGGGAACCATCAGGGACTTAACTGGACAAACTGACTATGTGTGCACATAGGACATGTAAATGGTTTATGATACAGTCACATTGTGTATTTGTGTCTGTTTTATGTGTGAGTTCACACATGCATATAGGTGCACATATATAATGGGGCAGAGGTCAATGTTAGGTGCTTTCCTTAATTGTTGCAACCCCCCCCCCATCTTTCTCTGACTTTCTGTATCTGTTTCAATTTGTCTCTGTCTCTTCCTTCTCCCTCTCTCCCTCCCCCTCTCCCCAATGCCTCTAAACCTAGGCTCATTAATTTCCTGGACTGGTTGAGCAGCCATAGTCATAGAGCTTCCTCTTTTGTATCCCCAGTACTGGGATTTTGTGTGCACTGTAGTGTGCCTGGCTTTTACCTGAGCATTGGGAGTACACTTCATGCTTATACATCAGCCCTTTCTTAACTGTACCTTCTCCCCAATCTTTTGTGGTCTCATTGCTTCATAGCTTTATGCTGCCCTCCCACCTCACCCCAACCCCTGTAGCTCCAATACATGATTCAGTTTTGGTTTCCTCCAGTTAGCACCTGGAGTTGTTTTCTTCACTTAGAGTGCTCTGACTCTCCACTGTGTGTCGTCAGTACCTGACACAAGGTCCATACTCAATACATTTTAGCTGAGTGAATAAAGGAGAATTTTGACTCTTTAGAATGGGCCTGGCATGCTGTGAAATCCATGTGATGATGTCTTGTAATGGACCAGGATTTATAGTGGCTGGTTTTTCTAAGAATGTTTGATGTTTTTTATGAATTTATTTTTATATGAAGTATCATCACTAATTTGAAACTATAGGAGGCCTCATATACTTTTCTTGGATCTAGTAGTAATTTTTCTTTTATAGAAAACCCAAGCAACTTTCTTCATAATGCTCACTAGTAAAGAATTATTCTTCTCATGCCTGTCGAAGCCTGTGTTCACCTGGGAAGGCATGGGTACCTGCCTAGAAGACATGTCAGAGTGTTTGGGTGCTTGCCAGTGTGGCTTTGTTTCTCCAGTTGCAATCTTGCAGAGTGGGCTGCATTGTGGCATCAAAGCATTTTGGCAGTGGTACTCACAACATATTTCAGCTGGTGTTTTCTGCATGATTGTGATGGGTTTCTGTATGACAGCCGTCACAACAGAACTGTGATGTGACTTCTGTATAAGGTTGTCCATCAGACAGAGCTATAAAAGCCAGTTTGCATATGTCAACAATTTAATCCTCTAATGTACTTGCCATTGGAAAAGTGACACTGGAATTATTTTTGTATATGTACTGACAAGAATGATGTGGTTACCAAGTTCACTGATGGAAAGGCCTTCAAATTCCAATCTTCCAATTAGGACCATATGTGTCTTCTTTTTCTAGCCAAATTGAGTTGTACACACAAGTCTGCGTCCACACAGTACAGTCCCAATGAAATGTTTGTGTTGCCTCGATTGTGAATTCATACTAAGTGCACACGTGTCTTAATGTACATTTATAAGCTTTATTATCTATGCTCCCAGTAAATATTAAATTATTTACCATGTGTACTATTCTCAGAAAAGTGCCTAGTATTTAATATGGTCTTCACAAATATTAGCATTCGTTACTTTATAATATTGTTTTCTTCTGACAGATACAACTGTAACATTATTGGGTATTCAACCTCTGCTTATGCATACTAGACTTTAGAGGGTGGCTGGTCTTAAAATAATTGTGTCATTTGAGGAATTGATAACACCCGGACTTGCCTACAGCAAAATTTCATGCAACATCAAAAATGTGATTGTTTGTATTTTTAAATCAAAGTCATTTTTAGATAGATATATATTGGCTTTTAACACAGAAATGATGCTTGCTTTTTTTCTTTCTTTCTTTTTCCTTTTTCCCTCTTTCTCTCTTGTTTCTTTTTCTTTGTCTTCCTTTGAGTTTTTGAGTCAGGGATTCATGTAATGTCAAGCTGGCCTCCTGCAACACTGTGTAGCATAAGATGATCTTGAGCTTCTGACTCCCCTGCCTCCAACACCTGAGATTGTAGGCATGCACTACTATGCCCAGTTTATATAATTCTGGGGATGGCATTCAGGGCTTCATGTAAATTGAGCAAACTTTCTTATCAACTGAATATCTTGTCTTATGGAGCTACGGCTTGACCTCTACTCATAATCCTTCCACTGTAGATATCAGTCCCAACTTGAATATGTCATTTTAACTATTAGTCTGAAAGAACTTCTTGGAAACTCTTGAGATGTGCTTAAAGTAGAGTAAACTTTTCACTTAAATTTAAAAAAAAAAAAAAAAACAAAAAAAAAAACAAAAAAAAAAACTATTTCAGGTGCTTTAAGTCACCAAATAGAAAATAGTACAAAAGAAGATAGAAGAATAGAGACCATTTGTACCTACAAGGACAATGATATATTTTCAGTATGTAGTTTATTGTACTTTGGGGAAATGGTGGGAATCAGCCTAGTAGTTTACCTGTAGTAGAACAGTCTGTTAAGTGGCCGCTTTGACTAATTGCTCGCTCTTTCCTTCCTTCCTTCCTTCCTTCCTTCCTCCTCCTCTCTCTTTCCTCCTCTTCCTCCCCTTTTAGCCTCCCCCCCCCCATTTTCTTTATGATGCCAACTCTTCGTTCAAATTATCATCTGTTCTCACTTGGGACTTAAAACTATATTTTGTTTGTACATAGGGTAAGATTGTGGGTTTGGTGTTGTTAAAATAAAAAGGTATCTAATTTTAGACACAAATCTACAGAGTTGTTGGGAATAAATATGAATATCCAAACTTCTTTATTCTGCTGTGAGTAGAGGGGAGAAGTAAAGCCTGCCTCTCTGTACCCCACCTTATAAGGTTCTTACCTTAGTGATCATGAGAAATTGGTAAGCACATGGACATAAAATGTGCATTTAAATCATAGCTAGCTTTATCATATCGAGTATGATATGATAAACTTCTTTTCTGATGTTGGAGATTGAATTCAGGAACTTGTGCCTACTAAACACACACTATTCATCTAAAGTACACTCTTATTCCAACTGTTATTTTTCTGAGGTGGGGCAGACGTTCCAGGGCATACATGAGTGGGTAAAAAGATAACTTTTTTTAAAATTTTATTTATTTATTAGTTATGTATACAGTATTCTTTTTTTAAAAAAAAAAAACTTTATTTATCTATTTGCCTTGATGTTTGCCTGGAACTGGAACTACTGACAGTTGTTAGCTGCCATGTGGGTGCTGGGAATTGAACCCGGGTCCTCTGGAAGAGCAGACGGTGCTCCTAACCGCTGAGCCATCTCTTTAGCCCCCGTATTCATTTTTTAAATATTTATTTGTTATGTATCCAGTGTATAGAAGAGGGTACCAGATGTCATTATAGATGGTTGTGAGCCACCATGTGGTTGCTGGGAATTGAACTCAGGACCCCTGGAAGAACAGTCAGTGCTCTTAACCTCTGAGCCATCTCTCCAGCCCTAAAAAGATAACTTTAAGGAGTCTGATCCCTGCTTCCATCCTGTGTAGGCTCAGGTGGTAGAAGTCTACTCTTCAGACTTGTTAACATGTGTCTTCACCTGCTTAGCGGTCCTATCAGCTCCCAGATATTGGTGACTGCTTTTCCTAACAGTTTCCTTTTCCTTGTAGAAAATAGAACTCACAGTGTAGATCCACTTATTGTCATGTTCTGGTACATTTGTAAACAGGTAGTTTAGATTTGGTAGTAATTTACTGCATGCTCTGTATGTGAATGAGAGGCAGACTGTCTTAAAGTTGAGCTTTTACTGAAGCCTCCAAACAATATGCATTTTGGTCTTAACAACAACAACAACAAAACTGTTTTGAGAAACTACTTACATGCTTTATGAACGTGTAGTAAGGGAAGCAAGGAAAGTTGTCCCTGAAAGATCATCTTATCGCCTTCCTCTAAGGTCCAATACTCAGCTCAGTGAAGAGCCTGAGTAGATCACAGTACTGATCCCAGTAGCCTGGATTGTTCAAGTGTTCCCAGACATGCTGGTGGTCACCGTGCATGACCCTAGTGTGGCTTGAAGGGACTGAGTGAAATGGTTGTTGTGACTTACACAGATGGTTGCTCATGTAGTGTCCAGTCTTTGGGAACTAACATTCATAGCAAGCTCTTAGGAGCTTGTGATGTGTGTGAGGACTGGAGGGATCTAGTGCTGGGGCAATTTACTGCTTGCCAACTTTGTAAAACACAAAAATTGTTGAGAGCATAAGTGACATCAGACAGGAAGTTCATTTCTCACATAGTGAGGCATCCTGACAAGAAAAATCTGCGTTTTTCTTCCTGTAATGATTTGAGAGTTAAAAATCCATTCAATTAACTGAATGACAGTCGTAGTCCTGATTGAAGTAGATTGTTCATGAAGACCAATAGAATTCCTGAAAAGTGTTGATTTATACTTTCTTGGTTGGAGAAATTTTGTGGAACTCATTTCTCAAAAGAGGGATTTCAGAAGCAGACTGGATTAGTGTGATGCTGCAGGTGTTTTGTATGCCTGAGGCTCTGGGTTAAATCCACTCCACATACACAGGAAGGATTTTCCCGAATTGCTATTCTTTTAGAGACCTGAAAATAAAATTCTAAGTAAGCCCCATTGTTGTTATTTTGTTTGTATCACTTTGTAATGTTAAGTTTTTTTTTTTAAACTTTATTTAATTATTTATTTGCCTTGGTGTTTTGCCTGGAACTGGAACTACAGACAGTTGTTAGCTGCCATGTGGGTGCTGGGAATCGAACCCGGGTCCTCTGGAAGAGCAGATGGTGCTCTCAACCGCTGAGCCATCTCTCCAGCCCCGTAATGTTAAGTTTTTATCTGTAGTCTTGGCAGTAGAGGCTTTTGACCTTGTCAAGATGTGTGTGCATTGCGTAGGTATGCTAAGTTTATTTGCTTCATCCTGCAAAGAGTATCAGGGTGCTAGTAGCTTGTGTGTACTGGGCAGTGAGAGTCCGGTATTAGGGCAGTTATGATCCTTTTGTAGAGATGTGAAGAAGAAGCTTTGAGATGAGCTAATAGGCCCCTCTTCACTTAGATTATAAGTGGTGCCTCTTTTCTTTGTTTTTTATTTTAAATTAAAAAAAAATCTTAGTTTTGAGACAGAGCCTTATGTTTTTCAACATGGTCATATACCCTCTGTGTAGCCCTGGAGAACCTTGAATCTCTTGCCTCTACTTCCTGAGTGTTAGGATCCTAGGTGTGCATTATCACACCCAGTTTATGTGGGACAGAACCCAGGGCTTTGTGCATCCAAGATAAGCAATCTACCAACTGATTTAACCTTTGGCCCTAAATTTTTGTTTTTAAAACTGCTTAAGGATTTCACCTTTTTTTAAAATCTTTTTTTCTTCTTTATTTGGGGTTTTATTTGAGCTTTAGCTGGCTTTGAAATGAGGATACAGATTAGGCTAGCCCTGAATTTATAGAGATTTATTTGTCTGTATCTCCCAAGTAGTATGATAAAGGTCTGGACCAATAGAAATGCCTCTAAGTTTTATGTCTGTACACAACAAAATAAATGTTTACTTAACTCTGAGAGAACAATATGTAAGTAAAGAGTTAAGGGCTGTAACTAATTGTGTCTAATCATTACATTATGAATGGCATCTTTTTTTCAGTGCCTAGTAGCTCAGCTGTTAATCACTCAGATGAGCTGCTGTGAGAATGACTCCAGGTGACTTCTCAGAGTGAATTGCAGCTCCATTTGTACAAATACTTAGCTCTTGATGCTCCATGGGATTCATTCATCCTCTGTATTGGTGAATATCTCGAGAGATTTTGCCTGAGGCTGTGGGTCAGAGCTGATGCTTTAAGTACTAAGAACTTGCCTGCCAGTTAGAATTTAGCAAACAAGCTGATCATGGTGGGGTACACCACCTTTGGTCCTAGCACTGAGGAGGCAGAGGCTGGTGAATCTCTTTGAGTTTAAGGGAGGCCTGGTCTACATAACGAGACCCCTTATTTAATATACATGAATTAATCAAGTAGAAAACATATCCTAGAGTGTAAGGACAGTAGTTTCAATCTCTCCAACTGAGGTATTATTTATGCCATTTGAAAAATTTCTTCACCAACCTCATAAATATTTCAACTAATGGAAAGGGATATCAGAGAATTGTGTCATGTGTGAAGGACCTGGATTCTTATCATCTGTGCTGATTCTTATCCTAATCTGTGTCACCTTCTCTGTGAAACGATTCTTGTTTATTAGAAAAATGGTGTAACTGAAATTGTGTGGGAAGAACGTTTTCTATGACCACATCAAATCTTTATAGTATCACTTAAAAATATTAAAATCTTTTGTTATGATGTTCTTCACATTGGTTATGTAGCTTTATTTTAATTTGTATTTACCTTTTACCACAGTAGCATCACAAACCAAATGAAACGCAGATTAGCTGCTTTCAGGTATGTGTGTAGAATGTTCCTAACATGACATTCATGCATATGAAGAATACTCTTAAGATCCTTTTATTTGGGGGCTGGAGAGATGGCTCAGCGGTTAAGAGCACCGTCTGCTCTTCCAAAGGACCCGGGTTCGATTCCCAGCACCCACATGGCAGCTAACAACTGTCTGTAGTTCCAGTTCCAGGCAAACACCAAGGCAAATAAATAAATAAAGTTTAAAAAAAAAAAAAGATCCTTTTATTTTCATTCATCATAAAACAGTGTCATACTCTACGTTTATATTGGTCCAGTTACTATACAGAAGATTTTCATTCATTATTCTAAGTTGTACAACTTCCTTTTTATTCAATTACTCTTATTTTAGCTACACAGCTATAAATAAGTTGTCTGAATCAAGACAGGCTAACACATGTAGCTAAAGAGGTAGCCAAAGCCATTGCCTGCCACCATTGTCAGTTTGTCTTGCCACTAAATGGCATAAAAAGATTTGCTGTGTTCTACTTAAAGACGCTATCAGTTGTATAGTCTAAAGCAGATTTATCTTTGTTCCCAGACATGCTATGCCTCCTAATATTATCTGCGAATTTGTTACTTATCTCTTAAGACCCCAGTAGGAATTCTTCTTCTGTGCTTTTAAGTATTTTGTTTTATTTTTAAAATTGTGTTTATTTGTGTAAAAGGGGTTGTTGTAGAATATTAGTTGAAGATGTGTTACATTTCTTCGTGCTGTGGAATGTTTGTTTAATGATGCAAAATGTTTTGCATTTGTCTCTTTGCCTGCCTAAAACATGTGATTGTTCTAATAAAGAGCTGAATGGCCAATAGCTAAGCAGGAGAGGGAGAGGTGAGGCTGCTAGACACAGAGAATAATAGAAGGGAAAGAACAGAGAAGAGGGAGGAATGAGAAAAGAAGGAGAGGTGGACACCAGGGCCCAGCCACCCAGCAGGCCACAGAGTAAGAAGGAATACAGAATAGCAAAAGGTAAAAGCCCAGAGGCAAAAGAAGGTACAGGAGATAATTTAAGGAAAATTGGCTAGCAACAAGCCAAGCTAAGTCCTGGCATTTATAAGTAAGTATAAGTCTCTGTGTATTTACTTGGGAGCTGGGGGGCAGGACCCCAAATAGCAAAGATTAAAAAGAAAAAAAATCAACTACAAGGGAGACTGTACATGTGAATGTCAATCTTGGTAGAAGTCAGAGGTATTGGATTGCTCCAGTTTGAGGTCAAGTTGAAGGCAGTTTTGAGACTTGGGTAGTGGTAACCAAACATGGGTTCTTTTAAAAAGTACTATGCACTCTTAACCACTGAACCATCTTTCCAACTTCTGTAGTGATGTTCCATTCTGGGCTTTGAAGCATATTTTTTTGGTTTCTTTATTTGCCATTGTATTATTAGTTTGCTGTTTGGTGGCTGGTGCAGAGTAGAAGGTTAATAGATGTTTGTGGAATTGGATGGATGGATAG
The DNA here is from genome assembly GCA_004025045.1 of Sigmodon hispidus. Taxonomy (NCBI): domain Eukaryota; kingdom Metazoa; phylum Chordata; class Mammalia; order Rodentia; family Cricetidae; genus Sigmodon; species Sigmodon hispidus. The sequence continues at coordinate 91,746 of PVIH01003612.1, forward strand.
TTAATGATCTAATTTACTTAGTGGTACCTATATCCTGGTGTGGACTTCAGATACTGCAGAAAATCCATTGCAGCAGCTTTGCAGGCTGAGAATTGATGATTCACTCTTATTTAAGGTCATTTGTGTGGATCATTGGGGTTGATCTTTTTTTTTTTTCCCCTCTGAAATTTTGTAGAGTACATTTGTTTTCTTGAAAAATTGTCAATTTTGCTGCTGTGGTGAACATGATCAAAATGTGAGCTATACAATGTAATTTTTTAAATGTGGCACACTGTGCTTCGGCCATGCTTTACGAGCAGCTATGCATCCCAGTGCTCAAAAGCAAATCTAATTTTCAAAACTATATTTGCTGATTTATTGCTATATGGAACTGTCCAAGCATAACAGCCATCATCATCAGAGCAGCTATGATTACTTAAAAGAGCCCTGGTGATCTCGTCTGTTGACGTTGACACATAACAACTTGTGGGAAAGGAAGGATTGTCGAATCCTCACCTGATTTTAGTTACTCCCTCCTGTTCTTTTTGACCATTTGTATGTGATTTTTTTGTGATTGTTCCTGGCTCTGAGTTGCTGGGGTGCTATAGTATAAACCTTAGCAGGTCACAAGAATGAAGAACTCCATCTGTACATGTATGGAGAAGTTATTATCCATGCTGTTGTGAGATTTAAAGGTGATGCAGCTGTTTTGAAGTCACCCATTCTCCTGTACCTAACTCTACCAATACACATTTTTTCAGTAAGCCTAATGAACTCATGGGTTCCCCACATTGGACCCTGCTAAAATTGTTTTTTGGTTTGTCATTGCTTCCCTATGAGGAAGGGATAGATTTCTTATCTTTTCATTTTTTTTTTCATTTTTTTTGGATTTATTTATTTATTATGCATACAGTTTTACAGAAGAGGGCGCCAGACCTCATCATAGATGGTTGTGAGCCACCATGTGGTTTTTCTGGGAATTGAACTCAGGACCTCTGGAAGAACAGTCAGTGCTCTTAACCTCTGAGCCATCTCTCCAGCCCCTTATCTTTTCATTTTTATATGAATTGTTGTTTTGCCTGCATGTATTACTGTGTAAGGGTGACAGATCTTGGAATTACAGACAGTTGTTAGCTGCCATGTGGATGCTGGGAATCGAATTCAGATCCTCTGGAAACAGTCAGTTCTCTTAACTGCTGAGCCATCTCTCCGGCCCCAGGATACATTTCTTATGTCTCCTCAGAAAGTGAGTTTTTATAACACTTGGCAGTATCAGCAAGATCAAGTCAAAACTGAAATGAACCTGAGAAGAGCAATAGCATTGTTCCCTATGGGTGATGAGACAGGCACCTGAATCTGAGCTGTTGAAAGAGTGAATTGTGTCTGGGTGGCAATCCGGACATTGCTTTCTTTATTTTTATAGTATGAACTGCCGTGTCTTGTTCCTGTAGTAACAGTCACATTGCCCCTACAATAACATGTTTATCTAAGGCTGAGCATTGGCAGGCTCTCAGGATACGTGACTCTGACATACCTATACAGTGGTATGTGCACTTCTTAATGGGTGGTTTCCCTGATATGACTATAGAGGCTTTTTGAGAACAGTTGAAGGACTATAGCAAATTTCATAGTTTCTGAGAGTAGCACATAAGAGATGAGAATATAGGCAAGCTGCAGTGGAGTATTCTCACCACGACTTGTGTGTAGTAAAAAAACATCGGAGGTTGTCCAGATGGAACTGGTTTGTGTGGAGGAAGAGGAATTACAACTGGAAAAAGATAAATTGCTTAGCATCTTGTGAATTGGCTTCTGGTTTAGTTGGTAATTTGGCTGAAAACAATGGGAAGGTATATATGTGTTGGCTTGGTGTTTCTTAGAGCTGGGGTTAGAAAGGAGAAGACAGACATTACCAGTGTCCTTCCAACCTCCAAGATCCAATACTTGGAATTTGTTACAGGAGTCAGATAATAAGGAGAAAGACATACAAGGGTGGAGCACACCCCTCAGGTCAGACCTTTATTATAGAAAAATTGGAGATCTATGATTCAGATGCAGATGGAGGCCTCAGTCAGCACTTAGGCTGTTGGCATTGCAAAAACCCTTAATAAACAAGCAATGGAAGAACCTCACTGGCTGGCTTTGTAGGCCCTGGGTAATGGTGGCAGATGGAATCAGTTTGCTGCAGATGCAAAGAAATTGAGTATTGCAACACTCATTGTATAACTTGAGGCCATAAGATGGTCATCATTTCTTGATGGTTCCCATGGATACTAGGGCCAAGAGCATAATGCAGGAAGGACAAGCATTGCCAAAAATGTGAATGCAAGGGTCGGTGTCTGATGGACAGTTGACTACAGAATTTAGAAAGAAAATTAGTCAAAGGGTGGAGCTTTAGTAAAGGTGTTGTTGAGCCCCGTGTTGAAGCAGGGTCATAGTGAAGGACTTTGGCAGAGCTAAATGACCTGGAGCAGAAAGAGATTTGGAAGTTGCGAAAGCAATGAAGGGCAGGTGACAGATGGTCAAGCTGAGCACCAGTGAGAGGCAAATGTGGCTAGGTTTCTATTAAGCATGAGTCCTTAGATACAACACTGATGGAAAAACCAAAAGCCTTGCAGAGGAAGGATTTTAGACCTGACCACCAGTTTACTACAAGTGTTAAGGAAACCAAAAACTGTGTGAGGTACAGGTGTTCTCCACTGCCCACCAGGTCTGGGGATGGGATGTGCCCCCAGCTGCTTCCCTGATGGTATTGCCAGGGGCTCATGCAGGTGAGGACTATGCTCTGCTTAGTTCTGAGGTTCTCTTGGTAAATTATAAATTTATTGGTTATTTTAGTTTCAGACTTAAGCTGGATGTAGGAATCAGCTGTGAAGCTGATATGTAAATTAATTATCTTCTCTTTCAGCCATTTCTTTTAGGTACATAGATTTATTTAAGATGGTCAACTTTTTCCAACATGATTTTTAAACTTTCCATTTTTGTACAGTGTGTTTTTCACAGCAATACAAAGTAAAATAGGACACACATACACAGAATAAAAATAAAACCAAAACCAAGGACAGGATATTCATTTGCTAATGTAGTCATTTTGTTAGTAACTATATTAACCTTATGTGGAGAATATGGTAACAGCATATATAATAGTAAATTACAAAGAACTTTGCTCACTTCTGACAGGAGTTACTTTCAATACCCATTTTAATGCAGATTTTAGTATTGTTGGATTTATTAGTAAGATAATTTCACAAAATGATCAGTGGAACCTTTTTAAAATGCACATTTTTGTTCACAGCAAGTCCAGGCCTCTTATGAAGTTTGATATCTTGGCCTCTTTCAGTCATTTGCCTGATGTGAAATATCTGGTTTGTACTATTGTGGAGCTCAATCTTCCAATGTTTTTTTTACTGTCTAGATTAACTTTTGACCTAACCCCAGTGTGTCCAGCCTGCCAACCACGTGCCACATGGGTCTTAAGACAGCTGCTAATGCATCCTGACACTTACGGATGACCATGTCATTGCAGTATCAAAAGGCAAAACATGTCTTGATTTTTACTGCTTTAATAATAGCAATATTAAATATTCCTCTGAGCTGTGTTAGCCACATGAAATACTACAGGGATGCTTGAGTCTTTAGCGTGTTTGTGTTTTTTTTTTTTTTTTAAACATAGCATTGTGATTTGCAGTCTTTAAGAAGTAGTAGTTACTTGCTTCTGAGTTGTTTTGGTTAGGAATGCAGTTTCATTTTATTAGTTCCTGTGCTTAAATTACAGGGATAGTAGAGTTGATATTACATGATAAAATAGGTAGAATCAGGGGGAGCTGAGAGCAGGTATAATAAACTTCAGATAAAGTGGAATGGATCATCACAATCCATCCTCCATCTTATGCCTTTGAGGACTCAGTAAATCCATACACTGAATTAACAGAAGGAGCCCACAAGATAATGGACTCTTGGTGCTTTCTTTCTCTGTGGAATTTGACAGAAGGTAATTCTAGGGTGGAAGCTAGGATATCATATGTTTTCTGTGATGTAACAGGGAACACCATGCTTTTAGCTAGATTTTTCCTTAACAGAAATTGATTTGTAATATTCATTACTCATAATATTCAAGTAGAAGTTTTTACTTTAGAGAAGGGAATTATGACTTGAACTTACTGATAATTTTGATGCTTTTACAAAATTCTGCTCCCCTCTATTTTGAAAACTGATGTTACAAACCTTGGATTTTTTTTTTTTTGAACTTAGGGAGAAATGGAGTGTTTTTGCTATTTAACTAGATTTTATACAAAGAGGAACTTCTCTGATTTTAATTTCTAGTTATGTGTGCACTGTTCTTTTCCACTTGTATAATTTCTTTTAAAGATTGAAACTCTTAATGCATTACTTCTCATGGAGAGTAACGCTTCTGTTTGTTTAACTTTTAAAAATGATTGAAGAAAAGAATAAAGGTATTCATCCATTAGTATTTGTAATATATATTTGTCTTTTGACGAATTTTACAGGGCTCTAACTTTCTTCATGATTGAAAAGAGGACAGTACTGAATTAGCCAAGTCACATAAACATCAAGCCATTTGTGAATCATTAAGCAATCAGCTTAATTTCAAACAAATATGTTTTATGGATGATATCAGGGATACTAGAGTTACCCCTCTAGCATCAGTGAGTCTCAGACAATTCAGGAAGATAAACTTTGGTATTGTTGTTGTTGTCTGTCTATATTTAAAACCTCTACACATAAGGTTATCTAAAATTAATGAAATGTTCATGTTACTGAAGAGTCATACTGCTTGATTCAGTACCTAATTTCCTAGAGAGAGCATATGCCTCCAGGTGTCTTTAGTTTTACAATTTTTTATACTTTATCATGGGTTCAGGTTCATGGTTCCCTGGTCTCTTTTCCAGGCATTGAATCAGGATCTCTTTGAATCGTGATATCTAAACTAGGAGTTTCTTTCCTACCTTCCATATCTAGATCCTCAAAGACTTCTGAGAAGTATCTTAATTTTATAGTTAGATATACATTGAGAGTCAAACATAATATACATATATATTTCATATGATGTTGTAAATTAAAGAAACATTTTGCTCGGGGACTGGAGAGATGGCTCAGTGGTTAAGAGCACCGTCTGCTCTTCCAGAGGACCCGGGTTCGATTCCCAGCACCCACATGGCAGCTAACAACTTTCTGTAGGTCCAGTTCCAGGCAAACACCAAGGCAAATAAATAAATAAATGAATAAATAAAGTTTAAAAAAAAAAGAAACATTTTGCTCATGGCAGACTAGAAAGAGCTGTCTCTTATTTTGTATTCACCCCCTTTCCTACCACTGATCATGCTTTAGCAGACAAGTTTCTCATTCATTGAATGGATGTATTGATGGATGTGAGAAAGCTGATATTCCTCTTGAAGTTGAATACTGCTTCACTAACCATGGGAGCACAGGGTCAAAATGGATACAGGTCTTATTTGTGTCCAAATGAATTTTAGGATGTTGCTTCTCCTATTTATGTGTGGACTGTCGTTGGTGTTTTGATAAGGATTGCATTGGATCTCTAAATTGTTTTAGTACTATGTTTCCTCTTACAAAATAATTGAGAAACCAAACTTTTAAAAAAGAAAAGGTTTACTTCAGCTCATGTTTCCAAACTTTTCAGTTTGTGATTGAATGGCCGCTTTACTTTCTATCCTTGGTAGAGTAGTACATTATGGTCATAGTATGTAACCAATTAAAACTCAGCCAGGAAGCAAAGAAAAAACATGGGCTAGTCCTCCAAAATCACCAACAAGAGTGATTGATTACCTAGGAGCCTCCTATTGGCTTCAGATTTTTTCTGTGATTCATAGTACTGTCACCATGTGGAGACATGAACTCTTGAGAGACACTAATTCATACAATGGGAAATTTAACATCACTTTTTCCAACTATGAACGTGAGAAGGCTTCAATTTTTATATATGAATTATTAATTTCTTTTATTGGTGTTTTATTACTGATATGTTATTGGTCTTCCAGTTCCCTGGTTAAATTTATTCTGGTTTGCTATATTTTATGGGTAAATGTGAATGAGATTGCTGTCTTGAATGTTTTTCTTCGCAGCAAGTTTGTTATTGGATATAAAAATGTTACTAATTGTGTTGGTTTATTTTGTGTCTTGTAACTGCTAAATTTATTTGTCTAAGGTCTTTGGATAGAGTATTTACATTATTCTCTATGCAGAATTTGAAGGTCAGTGTATTATATTCAAGTTACCTGCCTAAGACATCACAGGCACATACATTTTGAATTTCTTTTTCTTCTAAGTTAGTGACTCTGTGTGTGAGTATATGCGTATTATGCATACTTGCATATGTGTTGGTATACACACACACACACACACACACACACACACACACACACGTGCAGGTCTGAAGTCAATGTCACTTGTGTCAGTTGTCCTGGATTCCTCTATATTGTCTTGATCAAGGAAGGGTCTCTGGCTAAACCTGATTATCATTACCAGCTAACTGTAATGTCAGTGTAGTGACATTTTGTAAAGAGAGTGTCATGTTTTGTTGTTTGTTTGTTTGGGAGGGATAGAGAGGGTCTTAGTTGGATAGCCCAGGTTGGCTTTAACTTGTCATCTTCCTGGCATAGTTACCTGAGTGTCTCATTGTTTGATGAGTACATTATGAAGAGGTCTTGTGCTGGGAAGATGGTGCTTAGCTTTGGAACTGGAGAATGGTGGGGTGTAGTCAAGTAGTCCTTTAAGCATGCTAGAGGATCTTATGTCTTCTCAGGCCCTCTGCTTGCTCAAGAGGAGTGCCTTTTTTGTTCATGCTTGTCTTCCTGTGTTCTCCTCTCTTCTTCCCTTTCAGCCTGCAGCCTGGCAGAGCAGAAATCTGTTTCTGAATTCAGTATGCTATTTTCTCCTTTCCTCCTATCCTTACCGACAATAAGCACTCATGATGGCAGCTGCTGCATTAAGCCCAAGAGCTTAAAAGATTAAAGCAACCACTAACAGCAGTCAGGAAGAAGTTTAAGGGCCTTTCTTTATTCTGGAGGGTTGAGTTTTCATTCTGGTGGTTGAGTACAAAATTGCTAACAGGCTGTGTTGAGCAGCTGGAAAGTGCCCTGGCATCTGGGGAGACCCAGCCTTCTGTTCTTTTCCCATTCACCAAAGGGTGACCAGCCTGTGATGTTCTGTAGGCACAGACATTAGAATAATTTATGTGACTAACTCATTGACATTTTTTTGTTTGTTGTGATTTTTTTTTTTTAAGATGAACACCCTCTTCTCTTTTCTTTCTTCTTAATTCAGGCCCTTTAGTTTGCTGAGGAGAGTTTTCAGTAATGGAAGCCAATCCCAATTGTTTGTCTCTAAACAGCTTTTGGCTTTTGGTGAATTCTCTTGGAGGCAAGAATGGTTGCTAAAACTGTGTTTACTTCTCTAACTTTTCTCTTTGTAGATGGACATTCTCTGTGGGTGCCCGAATCCCCAAGGCTCTGTCTCAGTAATTCTAATTGTTTGAGGATCTACTATATGCTTTCCTGTTTTTATTTTTATTTTAGACATGGAGAGTCTGAGACTCACTATGTAGTTGAGAATGACCGTGAATTTTTTATTTTTCTGCCTCTACCTCTTCTAGAGTGCTGAAATTGCAGGTTTGTATCACCATGTCAAGTTTAGACATTGGTTACAATGGAACCCATACCTTGTATATACTAGGCTGGTGATCTACCCCTTAACCACATCCCTTATCTTTGATAATGCTTCAGAGATCCAGTGTTGTAAAAAGTTTCTCACCTAGACTTTTTGGTCTAGCCCAGAGGTTTGGACCCACCTTCAGCCCCACTGCTACTTAAGCTCAAATAATTACATAGATGCTTGTGTTAATTTTACAATTGGTTTAGGGCCCAGGCATATAACTTGCTAGCTCTTTAGTCTTAAACTAACCCATCATTCTTATCCTGTTGGGCCATGCAGCTCGGTACCTTTTCTTATAGCAGCATTTCAGCTTTTCCTCTGCATGTGCTGCTGTCTCCTCATCGTGTCTCTGTTGCATCCCTGTAGTATCTGTGCCTGTTCTTCCTGTACCCAGAGTTTTTCCAGTCTGCTAGCTCTGCTCACAGTCTTCCTGTCTGCCTTCAGCCAATCAGCATTTTTATTAAACTGGTAGGGAGGACAAATATTTACAAGGTACTGTAATCCCACTGCAATCCAGACTGAGGAGAGCTATAATATTGGCTTAAAAAAAATTAGATTCTTAAACATGGTTAAACAGCATTCTTAAGAAAGTAAGAATCTTTGAAGATGGATGTAGGCTACTGTGCCCTTCTTTCATGTACCTTTGATTTTCTAATTTCAGATAGAATATTAGTATCCCCGGTCAGTGTCTTAGGAAAGCCTTTTGTGCTATGTACAAGGTGTATTCCAGATTATGTCATAGGGAGAAGTGGGTGGCATGGCAAATAGTAGTGTTTGCCACATTTTCCTCTGATTTTACTGAGGGTGTATTGAGCTGCCTAGCCATGGAACCACATGAATCTAACTGTCTCTTTTCCATAGCTCTGGAATTTCAAATACACACCATCATGCTCAGCCTTTTACATGGGGATTGAACTCAACTCCTCATGCATATGTTATATGTTTTTTTTCCTCTTAGCCATCGCCTCAGCCTTAGACAGGTTGATTTTTTAGTGTGGTATTTCATTTTTGTTTACCCCACTTATATACATACTTCATACCCCACTGGCAATTTGCTTTCTCTACAATATGAAATTGTCAGCACAATGAAGTTCATTAACATACCTTTCACTCCTCATTCTCACCACTTTTGTGGTTAGGGTACTTATACACTGGCAATACCATATTAGGTCTCCACCTGCAAGAATTTTCCTGTGAAGGTCTGACTGTCCTGGAACTCATCTTATAGTCCAGGCTGGCCTCGAACTCAGAGATTCTCTTGTCTCAGCTTCCATATTGATGGAATTAAAGTCATGCTCTACCACCTTCTGGCTATGTACTCTTCTTTTAAAAAGTAATAACCTAGCTTAATTTGGTGGTACATGTTTTTAATCATAGTACTTGGAATGCAGAGGCAGATGGATCTCTGAGTTCAAGGCTACCCAGGTCTATACAACTGGACCCTGTTGTTCTCTTTCCCCCAAAGACTTAATTGCTAAGTGATCTTGACTATCCTGGGTTGCATATATTTAAGCTTTTCTACCAGGTTTTCTCTGAATCCCTGACATGAATACCTACCTACTGTGTGCCAAACCTTTTTAGGAACCTTATAGTTTTTCTGCATACCTACTGTCACTTTTTAAGGTAGGTATTATTCTCTCTCCTTTTTATGTAAAGAAAGGAAAGGCCTAAAGAATGTCTTATCTAAATGACACACTCAGTATAGACATGACATTCAGATGAAATGTCACTTACATTTGGTATTCTTTCCAGCATGTCACAGCTGCTGTGTCTCCTCCTCTGCTTCCTCCACTTGGTATTTCGACCACAGTGACTCTTCAGACATCCCAGGGTCTAATTCCTCTAGAAGTACAGATTTCAAAACTTTTTAGCCCAGCTCATACAATTAGAAGAAATACATTATAGAAGCTGGAGAGATTGCTCAGCAATTACTCATGTTTTCTTCTATTCCAGAGGATCCAACATCTTGTTTATTGGGCACTCCACCCATGTTCACATGTATATGTACATGTGCACATACACAGAGCACGCACGTGCACACACACTTTTCAAAATTCATTGCATCAGTGCATGCTCCTGTATATACATGGTCAAATGTAGATACATAAAAATTAGGGAACTTAGTTTCATTAAATGATTTCCTTACTATATACAGACTTTCTTTTTTCTTAAACTTCATTTACTGACATGTATGTGGGTTTACGAAATAGATTTTGTAAACAAGGCTTGAAGAGCTCTAAGTGTAATCTCTTCATCCTCTAGACCCAACAAATGGTTTCTAGGTCACATTGAGAGGCAAAGGCATTAACATCATTTATGTTTAATGCCTAGTTTTATATTGTGCCATCATGAAGGCTTCATGTTCATCAGGACAGAACCTCATAGGGTGTGCAAGCCCTGAAGAAAGATCACAAAATGTAGTATAACTTCAGACTTTTGTTACCACCGTTTCAAGACTTGTTCCATTGCCCGTGGCTCATAAAGTGTGTCATTGACTCATACTATTTACTTTCAGCAAAGAGGGCTTGAGGAGATTAGATATGGTTTGAATGAGACTTGTCTTTTATATGCTCATGTATTTGAATGCCTATGGAACCTTTACAAAGTGGAACCTTGCTGAAAAAAATGCCACTGATTTTTGAGGGTTTATGGCTTCCCCCTACCTCTTTCTCCTCTCTTTTCTCATGGTACTTTATGACAGCAATAGAAAAACAACCTAGAACAGTGGTTTACTGATTAATAGCAAAGATCAGAGTTTGTTTTCTAGCACCTGTGGTGGCTTACAACCACCTGTAACTCCAGACCCTGGTGATGTAGTGCCATCTTCTGGACGCCATGGGTATTTACACAGTTGGGTGCGTGCATGCACACACACAGAATCTAAACAAACAAACCTCTTAGCAAAGAGGATGAATGATGTTTAGTATTTTTTTCTCAGAAACCATTGGAATGATATAATGTAAGCACCTGGCAACAGATGGAAAAAAAAAAAAGCAACAATGATGACATTTCTGGTTTACTAGTGTTAAATTTTACATACATCCCACCTTGTAGGTTTTCTATGACTACTCAGTTGTTCCAAATTTAGCCCATTGCATCTGAAGCTTCCTTATTGTTGAGTGATTAGTCTTTTAGGGTAATGTGGCAATAAAAGAACCTATGTGTCAAGCTAGCTTTCATAGCCTCTACCCCACATTTTCCATTACTACTAATGTTCCCTTTCTGTTTCATGAATTTCTTGTTGTAAAGGTCCTGTTGATTGGAAATAACTGCTGTTTTGGTTGTTCTGAATGGTTGATATTTAAAGAACTACCAAGAGCCTGCTAGTACTAGGCATTATGCAAGTTTCTTATGGAATTCTTATAGTCCCTTCAAATTCTTGGAGAAACTCTCTTTTCATCATTTTCTAGACAAGTCACTATCTCAATATAAATTTCCATGCAGTTGTTAACCCCAACCTTAGAACTGGATTTTATTGTCACCTAGGATGACTCCTTCTCAGCTCATGAATGCCAGTGTCTTCACACTTTAGTTCACAGGGGGACAAACCTCTGACCTCTTTTCTACTCATAGACATAGGCATTGCCTTTATAGATCTGTCTCAGACCAAAATGTATAGACTAGGCTTCCACAACATAACCATGTGTTAACCTTCTCAAGAATTGTGTTCTTACATTTACTGTGTTTCTTAACCCAGTACTTGAAGCAGCTATTTGGGAAACATGGTTTAGCTGAGCCTGGGGTGTGTAAAACAAGCATGCCAATCAGGTTTACCTCTTTTGAGGATATTTATGTTGTGTTCTAGCCTCTCTTAGCCCCAAGGCATATCTGTTTCTAGCCTTTTGTGCGTGAAAAAGGCACCATTTAATAAGACATGTCGGGGGCTGGAGAGATGGCTCAGCAGTTAAGAGCTCCGTCTGCTCTTCCAGAGGACCCCGGTTCGATTCCCAGCACCCACATGGCAGCTGACAACTGTCTGTAGTTCCAGTTCCAGGCAAACACCAAGGCAAATAAATAAATAAAATAAAGTTTTTTTTTTAAAAAAAAAATAAGACATGTCATTTGTGTGATGCTTTGTCATATCCACACCCAGTGTGCTCTTAATGGACAATTTCTCATTTTGTCAGATTGCATTCTCTGTTTTTAGCTCAAGTTTAAATCAAATGATTTTACACACTTCCTAAGCACATTTTAAAACATGACTTTGTGAATCTCTTGTCCTTTTAACTTAAAAAACAAGTATATACAGCTGTAATTACTAATTGCTGTCTTCTTAAGCAGAGACAGATGATGTATATGTTTGTGACAAATTTCCAGAGGGAGAGCTAAGTAACTCAGCTCATTTTTCCATAATGTGAATGTTATTCACAAACTATTACCATAATTGATGTACCAAGCCACTGTAGGGCAAATAATATGCTGTGTGTGGGTAGCAAGCAAAGTAGTCAATGAATATTAAAGATCAAACCCCATTTTAAAAGAGATGCTTTAATTAGAATCATCTAGATTCATACTACTAAACCAGTTAGCATTGCTTGGCTGCCATTTTTCTGTGCCATTTTCTGCATAAAATAGTTTCCATATATAATTATATGTATGTGTATTTTCTTGAAGTCATTATATTAACTGCAGAATCGTTTATTTCTCAACAGCATAGGATGGTGGAGATGTTGTGAACATGAATGTTAATTGAGTGAAATGGCCACCGAATTAGCATGTGTATTTTCTGGAGACCATCTTTATCATAATGGGGGTGTCTCTTTTTTTTCTTAGTTATTCTTTATGCCTACTTCTCAGTACTTTGGTGACAGTGTGTCAATATATATTTGGAGAGTTAGATCCAGGAAGAATCATGTTTCAATTCTTTGGCATATAATTAATTTTCACACTCAGCCCACAAACTGGTTTTAGGTGAGGTTGAGTGCATCTGTTTGCTATGTGTATATGTTTGGTATATACATATGTGAGGTGGTTTGTATATTATATATGATATGTGGTGGATATATGAGAGTGTAGTGTATATATGTAGTATATATGTGTATATAAGATATTGATCTCTAACACTTATTTTTTTAAAAAAAAAACTTTATTTATTTATTTGCCTTGGTGTTTGTCTGGAACTGGAACTACAGACAGTTGTTAGCTGCCATGTGGGTGCTGGGAATCGAACCCAGGTCCTCTGGAAGAGCAGACGGTGCTCTTAACTGCTGAGCCATCTCTCCAGCCCCCTCTAACACTTTCTTTTAAGAAGACTTTCATACAATAGGGAAGGATTAGATCTAGTTTTTATTATGTTTTTATGGTTTATTTTCATTTTTATTCATATGTTTTGTGTGTATGCTCCAGATGTATGGAGGTCTGCAAAGGGCAGAGGAACACTTTGGGTCCTTTAGAGCTGGAGTTTCATATGTGCCCTGTGATCTGTCTGACAGTGGTGCTGGCAACTGAACTTGGGTCCTGTTGTAATTGCGAAACATGCTCTTAACTACTGAGCCCTCTTTTCAGCCCCTAGCATAGAGTTTTTAATGGAGCACTTAATCAGAACTTACACTACAGCTTTTTTGAAATATCTAACTCCATCTCTGGCAAGTTCTGAAATCAAAGGACCAAGCCCTTGTCTGTAGAAGTTGAGATTTGTAGTACATATGTTTTAGATAAAGCCCAGTTGATTGTGTAGAACTTAGATAACCTTATAATTTAAAATAGGTCATAGTGTATCTATTCTTAGAACCCTTTTGGAAAATTCTCAGTGTATTTGAGTACTTCCCTTTGAATATATAGCTGTTCCATATACGCTAGGAACATCTGCTGCCTTTTCCTTTTATAGTAGTGAAAATATGGGCAGTTTGCATGTGGTTCCTTAGCTCAAAATTTCGTCGTCCTTTATGTCAGAGTCAATTTATTCAACTAGTTTATACAACTGGACATATTTCTGTAACAGAGAGTTGAGTAAATAGAATGTTCCTGATCATATGGCTTGTGAAGACAGGGCTTATGTCCTGGGGCTGGGGCAGCTCTTCTCTGAAGAGGATACATTTTCTTTCCAAAGTCCAGTCTTGCATACGTAAAGCTTTCTTATGACTCTTTTGGAAATTGTGATAAAACATAGTAAACTAAAGCTGGGGAGACAGCTGTCATTAAACCGGTTGCTGTGGAGGTATGAAGACCTGAGTCAGAGCCACAAAAACATTAAAAAAAAAAAAAGCCAAAATTGGTGTCCTGCATTTGTAATCCCTGTACTGGAGAGGTGGAGACAGGTTCAGAGATCCTTGAGAATTCTTTCCAGACAGTCAGTGCCTGCCTAGAGACTTTCATGTAAAAATAAGAGACCTTCAGTTTACATATAGCGTAGGAGACGGCTTCCTTAGACTGTCTAGCCTCTTTCCACAAACAGATGTGCACACGTGCATGTGCTCACGTAGCCATATACATCAACCCACATAAATGCAGTATAAAAAGAAAATTATAAAAGAAAGCGAACAGAACAGCAACTTGTGCATCCTTATTCAACCCTCCATGTTGGAATGCACATACAAGACTTGCTGCTCGATAACTGCATTGTTTTGTACAACTGTAAATGAAGGATGGTGTATATATTTTACTGTGATGGCATGTGCCTGTTGGCCCTGTTGTTAATTGCCAAAGAGAATTCTGTTGTCTAGGAGATGTCCCGGGGGAGGGAGGGGCAAGAGTGGGGCAGAAGCTCTGCATTGACCCTTTCAGAGATTGCTGCCCTCCCCTTGTCTCTCTTCACACATGGTGGTTTTGTGTCCTTGGAGGCAGCTCTCCCACCTGGAGGATCCCATAAAGGCGCATGCCTTGCTTTCGTCTAGCACTCTGGAGCATACTTATCTTAGAGCTTGTGTCTTTTGAGTTGATTCTTGGCAGTGAGCCCTTGCTTCCTTCCTGCCAGACCTAGTGCCTCTTAAGGGTAGAGAGGAGATCAGATGCAGATAGCTCAGGCTAATTTCTGCCTCCCGAATCTCTCACTTTTCCTCCTCCCATGGGCTGCAGGAAGAACATATTCATCATGCAGGGTAATGAGCAGGAAAGAGCTGTCGTTTTCTCTATTCAATAGCAAGAGTGGGAGATGGAAATCCTTTCTGTTTACAATTCAGCTGTCTCTGTCGTTTGCATGGAACTTGAAGTTGGTGTAAGCTGTGCTCTTATTCTCAACTTGTGAGCCAATTTGTGTATAAACTCTTGGAGGTTTGGGGGAAGGTTTATTTAAAAAAATTATGGAGGTGTGTGTGTGTGTGTGTGTGTGTGTGTGTGTATGTTCACATCTGTGGGTGCGTAAATGCAAGAGGTTGGCTGGCTAGAAATCAGGATCCTGATGTCAGATGACCACTTATTCCCAGCTTAGTCAATGCCGTGCACAAACCTGGAGGACACCTGTGACTCTCCATAGAGGAGCCCCCTGACAGTTCTTTATACGCTGCACACAGTCTTAGAAAGGGAGAGGTTTTGAGCACCTATCATTCCATTTCAGACTTTCTGACCTCAGATGCTCTGCCAGAGGAAGTGGTTGCTGGAAGTGTAGCTGCAATGGGGAGAGCATTCTTGCTGCAGCTGAAACAACTCCTCCATGTAGCTCATCCCATTCCAATAGTAAACTGTCTGTTTAAAGCAACACAAACAAAAAAAGGCAAGTGAGAGTTTCAAGGACAGTTTATGCCAGGAAATGGAAATGAGTTCCCGAGGAAGTCTGTTTTGGTTGTAGTTGCAGAGTTATTAAACAGGCCCAATTGCTCGTCTGTCACATCTCTGTGTATGTTTCTGTGAACTTGTAATTCTCCAGAAACATTAAGGCTAAAATAGCAAGTCAGGCTTTAATTAGTGAACACACCACTATTGGGAGAAATGACAGGCTTGTAGCTCATAAGCCTTAACATCCTGCACCAATTTTGCCTTCCAAGGAAGTAGGTAGAGTTATAAGGTCCTCTGGTCCCCCTCCTTCCTTCCTGATGTCTTTGAACTAATCAGAGTGTGATTAAGGCTGTCAGAAAAGGTGGAGTTTGCGGCTAGAAGTGATGTTTCAATATTGTTTCCAGCTGGCTCCAGGTATGAAGCAGAGGCTAGGCAGTTATGATGTCATTTAAAGGTAATTTGTCATTACCTTTGATCTAGCTGAAGTGTGAACCTGGAGCTGTTGTACAGCTGTGCAACGTCTAGTCCTCAAGTTTTAGTACAGGTTCGATTTCTCTCTTTTGCCGATAGAAAATTGATGGGGGAGAGATGGATGGTTATTTCTCATGGCCTCCCTGGAGTCCAAAGCCATTGTGTGCAGTCACTGTTTGCCAAACCTAATCTCTCCAGGAAAACACCTGTTCCTCCTCGCCTCCTTTTTTATGTTTTGCCCTCGAAAGAGGATAACCAGTAATCTATCTGCTTCTCTGAGTTTCATCTTTTTTGTTTCCACCTTCGTGGAGGTAACATTCTATACTCAGGAAAATATTACCAATACGAAGGGTCTGATAGTTTTTACTTACCAATTTGCTGTAACCTGGCATTACCTGGGGCTTTTCTTTTTTATCAGGTTGGTTTGTGACTTCCTCTGTTGGGTGTTATCTTCATGGTTAATTGGTGTAGGAAAAGCCGAGCCCTTTATGGCAGCCACCATTCCCCATGCAGAGGCTTCTGAACTATGTAAGACAGAAAAAAACGCTTTGTGAGAGCAAGCAAGATGAACCCATTCATTGACTTATCTTGACTGTGTACGTGATGTGACTTCTCCTTAATTATGGATGGTAACCTGAAACTGTAAGCCACATAAACACTTTTTTCTCCCCTGTTGCTTTTAGTCATGTTATTTTAACAAAGAAACAGAAATAGAACTGAAAGTTAAATAGGTAAATTATCGTTGCCCTTCTTTTTCTGACTCTGACGTAGGGCTCATGCTCTTATTAATCCCCAGTGTTCCACAGATATGTCACTGAGTTGTATGTCATTGTGATAGATCCAGTCTTACTGATCTTTTAGAAGACATTCTTTCATAGAGGGTCAGGAGAGAGCCAGGGGATCTTGGAGACCCATCTGAGCCACAGACCAGCTGTGAGACTTGGTAAAGCCGCTGTCCCTCTCTGGACTTGACCTCTGGGATTTCTGGTTTAGATCAGTTTCCACCAGGGAGCGACAGCCTTTATCAAGATGCTAAATATGGCATGTGTAGTTTTCATTGATTTACAGATTATTTTTAGATATTTATGGAATGGAAGGTTAATAAAATATAAATGCATCAAAAATCATTATCCTATTCCTGAGTTTTGTGTCTCTTCAGTCATCGGGTGACTGCTAAAATTAAAATCAGTATCTTACCATATGGAGGTATTGATCTTGCTTTTAAAAGGATCCTGTTTAAAGGTTAGATGTATGTAATGTTTTTCGTAAAATCTTAAAATTCTTCCCTAGGTACAGTGTTCATGAGGCCTTTAGATGAGTCTAGCTACCTATTTACATTACAGCCTTCTAGAATCTTTCATTCATTTTCTTTGAGGCTTCGTGTCCTTTAAGAGAGGCCATGAGGAAATTGAGACATTTAAATAAGATGCCATTGTGTCTCTTGGTTTGGTTTGGTTTATTTTTGTTTGTTTGTTCAAGACAGAGTTGTTCTGCATAGCACTTGCTGTCCTGAAATTTTCTCTGTAGATCAGGTTTGCCTCAAACCCAGAGATCGCCTGCTATTGCCTTCCTAGTGCGGGGATTAAAGATGTATGCCAACATACCTGGCTCTTGTCACTGTGCATTTAAAGGTGAGGGGAGTAGTTCAGTTCCTCTCTTTACCCTACCTTTCCCAGAAAACCCTGGACCCATTGTTCTTCTCCTTCACCATGAGCTCCTTCACCTTCCTTCATTTTGCTCTTCCAGGCTGTGTTGTCTGTGTTATCTACCACCTCCACCTGCTTTCAATACATGTTCAGATCCTTGACATTCTTTAGTCTTTGGCCTACCAAGACCTTGTTATCTGTCTGTCCTATTGCTGCCTTCCATGTTTCAGTCAGGACTGTAAAAATTGCCTGTATTGTTAAGCATTAAAGATCGATAGGGTCTCTGCAGTGAATGGCTCTTTCTGTGATGGTTCCTCAATGCATTTACTTAGTTGCTTGTTTCTTTGCTATTAAATTGAGACTCTTTACACACACTGTTTAGGGCTTCAGTGACATTGTTAGTGGTTGGGGTACAAGGACTTCACTTATGTGGTATTTTTCTAGCTCTTGCTACCAGACCTGGATTTTCCTGTCTACCTAACTATCAGTTAAGTAAGTAAAGAAACATTAACTGTGCCATGCATATTGCAAAGCCACATACTTTACTGTGATAGAGTTTGACTGGGGACTTGTCAAGAGGCCTCAGACTAAGAAGGTGATATCCAGAAATCAGTAGACAACATTCATATAGCTATGATAGTACTAAGCAGAGTGCTAGTTTACTGCCAGTGTCTCCTTCAGATGTGAGCATGGGAAGAAAGGAGACATCTAGTGGGTATTGAGTACCAGTTGCCAGGGTGATGAGAAGATATAATGGAAGACTATCAAATTGTTCTGGATGCTGCATGTTTTCTTCACTCAGATGATTGAAGGTGAGCATATAAATACAGTTACCTTGGGAGTAAGAGGCCTTCTTCCTACTGTAAATGCCACAGACCCCCTGTGGTACTTTAAATGATTAATGATCTTCATAGGTTCACAAATATGAAAATTTGGCCTCAAGTTGGTGACACTGTTTGGGGAGAGAATGGGGAACCTTAAATAGGCAAGATCTTTTTAGAAGAAATACATCACTAGATGTCAGCTTTGAGGGTTGATACTCTCACCCCATCCTTTTTCTTTGCTTTCTTTTTCTGGATTAAAATGTGATCTGTCGGCTGCAGTCCTGCCTTTCCAGCCATTATTGACTCCATCTCTCCTGAAAATGTAAGATGAAATAAATCTGTATTTTTCAAAGTTGCTTTTGGTCATGGTATTTTATCACAGCATCAGCAAAGTAATGTATACACCCTCTCTATCTTCTGTGTGCTCTGCATTTTTACAAATTTCAATGAACTCAAATCAGAATCTACTGAGACCTGTTGTATATAGGGTCTTGGCAAATAAGTTCTGACATGCTTACTGTCGATTTCTGCATGAAACAGTGCATAGGAGCTCTGCAGAGCAGGGTTAATGCTGCTTCAGTATCATCATGGGTAGGTTGATAATTACCATGACTGATAGATGTAGGATATGGCACTGGGTATTCTTTTTAGTGATATTTGTATCTAAAATTAAAAATGCTAAAGCAAAGCTGGTGGAGTATAAACTATAGATTAGAAATGCATGCATATCCCTTTTTCATAATGACACTTTTGGTTGACTAGTGAGGTAACTAAGTAGTTACAAGTTCATACTGCTCTTCCAGAAGATCTCAGTTCATTTTTCCATATTGATATTCGGTAATTTACAATCCTCTCTAATAACTTCAGATTCAACAGATCTGATCCTGTTTTCTGGCTACTAAAGGCACCTGAACTCACCTGCATGTGCCCTTAGGAACATTCACTGCTCTTCTAGTGGACCCTAATCCAGTTCCTAGCAGATTCTGGAGGGTTCTTTTCCATCTCTAACTCCAGCTCCAGAAGATCCAGTACCCTCTACTGGCCTTCCTGAACACTTGCATTCACATTCACATATCCCCAGACATATAAATAGATATTTTTTTAAAAGTAAGACATTTAATAAATGCTAATTTTAGCTTTCTGTCAATGTGCTTTCACACATCAGAAGTGAAGAAGGGTTGTGCCTCAGACATACAGTGTACATGTTTGTGTGATACAGTGGCAGAGAAGTGAACAGTAGGAGAAATCAATGTGGTCTGTTTTTCATGGGCATGAAAATGGTTTGAGCCCAGGCCAACTTTTTTTTTTTTTTTTCAATGATCACCATGCAGACTGACCAATATATATATTTCCGCTTCAGCTTTAATATGTGAACAAAAACAATGTAAGAAGAAATGTTTTTTGAATTTATAGTTTCATAGGGGTAAAGTTCATAATGGTATTTGTGTGTGAGGTGGTATAGCATGGCAGTAGGAGCAAGAAACAGAGAGGTCACATCCCATTTATATGCAGGAAGTGGAATGAGGCGATAAACCCTTAAATTTCAGCATCAGCTTTACCTCCTAAAATTTCCAAACTTCCTCCAAATAATGCCATTGACTGGGGACCATGTGTTACAATAAATTAGCCTTTGACAACATTCACTCAAAGCATCATGAAGAGTAAATTTCAGCATAAAGTGGTCTTTTTAGTTGTTTAAGTGCCTTCGTGTGTGTTGGGGGAGAAGGGTTAGGAGTTAAGAGCATCATATTGTTTTCAAACTACTTTGGAAAGAGAATGTTGAAGACAGAGGAAATGGTCCAGTAGGTAATGTTTGCACCGCTAAATGAGGACTAGTGTATCCCCAGTACCCAAGTACAAAGGCTGAGAGGAATGGCAAGAATCTGTAACCCCAGTCCTTGGCATTAGGGAACATAGAACAAAACGTAGCTGGAACGTGCTGTCTAGCCAATTGCAGTTCAGTGAGTTCAGTAGGAAACCATTTTTTTTTTTTAGTTAATTTTTCTTGTCAGCCTCATCCAGCCTAAAGTCACATGGGCAAAAGGAACCACAATTGAAGAACTGCCAGGATCAGATTGGCCCATGGGCATGTCTGTGCGTGATTGTCTGGATTGCTGATTGATGTAGGAATGCTTGGATCCCTGTAGGTGGTTCTGTCTTTGGGCAGATAGCCTTGGGCTGTATAACAAAGCTAGGTTAGTGTGAGCTTGGGAGCAAGCTGGAGAGATCCAACCTGTAAATAGTATTCTTCCATGGCTTGCTTTCAAATTTCTGCTTAATTTCCTGCCCTGACTACATTCAATGATAGATTGTGACATGGAAGCATAAACTAAATAAATCCTTCCCTCTCCATCTTGCTTTTGGTCCTAAGTGTTTGATCACAGCAACTGAAGGAAAGCATAACATCCCGTTTTGGAATTTAAGCTGAACAGTAGTAGTGGAGACACTTGGCATTAGCCTGTAGTCTCCACGTTTCCCAGCATATGCACTCAACTGGTGGAAGCTGAGGGTATCAGTCTTTAAAATGTGCCAGTTTCTCTTTCTCTTTGCATGTCAAATAATTTCGTATATCTTTATGAAATCTGCTTTTAAATGCAGGTGAATCTTGTGATGTTTAGTTTTAAAAATCAGATTGCAGAAATGTAGAATAGAGGTGTAGTTGAGCAGTTAACTAGATCAGGTTGTCCTGTGGGCAGATCTGTGGAGGGACTGTCTTGATATTCAGTCTGCTGTGTGTGGAGCCCCTTTCTTGACCTATATGGGACTGGAGAAAGCTAGATGAAGTAGCATGAGTGTATCCCTTTCTCTCTTCCATTGGTAGTGGAGATGTTGTGACTAGCTGCCTGACCTCCTCAACTTCTCAGAGTGATGATGGCTTGTAACCTGGATTTGCAAGCTGACTAAACCTGGTCCTCCCCTAAATTGGTTAGGTAGAAATGTTTTATCATAGAACAGAAATGAGATTAGAACAGAACTTAATTATTTTGTTCTTTAATAAATACATGTTATTATTTATTTATAGGGGTATAGGAAAGAGGAATGTGTCATCATTGTTATGGATTATTGTTTTGTGATAGCATCTTGCTATACTGCTTAAGCTGGCCTTTGCCCGTTAATGAAGCTGGCCTTAAAACTTGGAGTCTTTCAGCCTCAGCCTTCTAAGTGGTGAGATTACAGAGAATGCATCTGAATTAATATTTCTCTCTTTCTCCCTCCCTCCCTTTTTTTCTTCCTTCCTTCCTCCCTTCCTTCCATTTCTTCTTCCACCCGTTTTAATTGTATTCTGTGAGTCTGAGTACTTTTAGATTATTGTTCATAGTGGGTACTTAAGTGCCTCCCATTCCCCTTTGCAAATCCACATTCACATATGATTTTACTCCCTCTGTGTTTACTCTCACATTTAAATGCTAATGCTATCTCATAATTTTTTTTCAAAAGTTTGAATTTTTATACAGAATTATAACAACATCTCATATGCTCTTCCTTTGAATTGGAGAAATGAACTTAATTATCTACGGAGTATTAATCATTTTTCCAAGATTATAGCCATTTCCGTGGCTGGAAGATGTATAAAAAGCAAGAAAGACTTTTCTGAAGACTCTAAAATGGACTTTTGATGTGATGAGATTCTTCTGTAGGCATGGAGAAAGGTCACCTCCTGGACTGAATCCAGACATGATGGAGTTAAATGAGAGGCAGAGCCTTTCCCCCACACTGTGGCTTTGTCAGAATAATGTTGGGCCAGGTGTTAATCTGTGTCCTGAGGGGAGTGCTGGAAATCATTATTCATCCCTGGGGAGACAGGAGAGGAAGCTGAGGCTTGCCTTCTGGGAGGGTACCACAGCCAGAGCCTGCCCCTTGCTTACTGACATGTGCCATTTGCAGCGAAGACAGCTGAAGTCCATTTGAGGAATTCTGCTGTCAGCCAGCCAAGAGAGAAACTCAGAGGGAGAGGCAGGCAGCCTGGCAAAGCAGTCTGGAGTGCAGTTTCCGGAGCAAGATCATTCAGTGTTTGAGGGCACTGGGGAAGGTTCGTGGAGCTGTATGGAGGGCCAGTTTGGAAATTGTATTTTTCTGTTTACCTCCCTTGGCTCCTCCTACTTTTAATGTAGCACCATTTTTTGGAAGCTGGGACTCTGAAAGAACCTTTTGTGGGCACTGTATAGTGGGCTTCTTTCCTGCCCTTTCTCCTCTCACTGACTCTTTGCTCTGAGAACAAGAGGCGAGACAATGATCAAGTCAAGCTGGTTCTACGTTAAGTTCAAATACTCAGACAAGGTAAGTCAATATGTTTTCTTTCCCCAAGGGAAGCTTGCTTCTCCCGGAGTCTCATGTTGACAGGTCTTGTAGTTACTCTGGGAAGTGAAGGAGCCCAGGAACATTAACTGTGAATGTTTTCTCTGGCTTCAGGATTCCTGGAGGAAACCTGAGTTTAGAGCTTTGAACCTGACTTTATCACTGACTAAAAAGTAGGATCCTTTTCTCTGCTTGAGAGGAAGCCACATTTAAGGAGGAAAAAAAAAATGAAACTGCCATAACAGAGGCAGTTGGTGCTGCTTCAGAAAGACTGAGTGTGAGCCAGAGATATTTGTTAAGACACTGGATATATTTGGTTCTGCAACAAATGGAGTCACTTTCATTACCTGTAGATTTGTTAATCAGGAGTTTGGCTGCTGCTGCTCCTCCTCCTCCTCTTCCTCCTCCTCCTCTTCCTCCTCTTCTGACTTGTTTCCTTGATGTATAGTTCAGCCTTACAAGGTTCTTTGGATGTTGAAATCACCCCCACATGTATTTTTTCTGAGACATGACGGCTGCTTTACTCTCTCCTTGGGCATAACATTTTAGGAAATGAGTACATTTTGGTTGTATTTTAAATATTGATGTTGGAACAGTTATTTTTCTTCAAACATACCATTTTCAGTGATTAAGAGAGCATACTTACATTAGCGTATACATTCACTGTGCACGGTGATGGAACCCTTAAGGACATTTCTTTTTCCTTCCATCAGGTACCTTGAACATACACCCTCCCTCAGTCGCTTGCCCTCACTTACCTGGCCTGTTTGCCAACGGTTTGAATCTGAGTATTTTTGGACCTTGTGATACTAGAAATGAGGTTTTACCATGAGTCTGTATATGCTTCCTTCCTTGAAATTTTAATTGACTTGATTGTTCAGAACATGGACGGACATACTAATTATAGAATTAAACTTTGAGGGTGGGTTGTGGTTATATAGAAAAATTGTGTGTGTGTGTGTGTGTCTGTCTGTCTGTCCATCCATATTTACCTGTCTCTTTGTAGGCATGGATCTCATAGTCCAGGATGGATGGTTTTGAACTTTGAACTTCTTATCCTTCTCCACTTTCTAATTGCTGGCATTATAATTGGGCACAAATATACTGACTGTATTTATGTAACGTAATGGTAGAGATTGAACAAACAGGCTTCATTCATGCTACACAAGCATTCTACACCATGCTGCATCTCCAGCACTTTTTGCTTGTAAACATACATACATACATACATATGATTTTAACAAAAAATGCTTTTTTTGTTTGGATTTTATTTTGTTTTGTTTTTTGGGGTAATGTTTATTTCATTGACATCAAAGCTGTTTGTTTACCCACAATGAAATTACATGAATTGTTTGTTGTTGTTATTGTTTTATTTTAAAAAGACTCCTGTCCCATTTGAAAGCCATTTGCTTTAACTGTTAAAGCTATAAAATACCTTGTCTTTGCATTTGGCATTGAGAAAGGTTATCTTCTAGTCTGGATTCATTTTTGGCCTCTGAGGAACCTTCTACGTTTTTGTTTGCTGTTAGGAATTTTGATAATCGGACTTCTGCTCTATTGTCTAACATTTTAATTATATCTTAACTGTTTTCTCTTGGAAACCTGAAATTGGGAGTTAAGTCAGGTGACTAAACTAATTATGAAAGTATGGAGTTATTTTAAGAAATGTTCTTCACAAGAAGAAAAAGTTGGCATAAATTAATTTCTTTGGTGCTGGAGAGATGGCTCAGAGGTTAAGAGCACTGGCTGTTCTTTCAGAGTCCTGAGTTCATGTTCTAGCATCCACGTAGTGACTCACCACCATCTATAATCAGATCTGATGCCCTCTACTGGCATGCAGACATAACATACAGGACACTATATTCATAATAAAAAAGTAAATCATTTTTTAAAATTATTAAAGAAATTAATGCCTTTTTTATGATTACATTTTACATTGTTCAGAATTTAAACAAGGACACAACACTTTACATACCATGACATGGTGTTGCAAAATATTTAAAGTATAAAGTTTTAGGATAGTAAAGAAGACCTTTTTTGCTTTTTCTAGGAGAAAGGAATAAAATAAGTGGAAGCCTCAGGTTCATTTTTGTGATGCATCTAGGACTTTAGATCCCAGTGCTTACTGGCAAAAAATTTTTTATTACTGGAGACTTTAAAAAATAAAATTATATTATAGCCCTCCAAGTTTATCTTAACTTCCTCTGGAGAGATTTTAAAAATATCTTAATGTTATTTAAGGGACAGGGATAGTAATAAGACATATTTAAGTCATACTTTATATTCTTTCTAAAAGCTCCCTCAGCCCTGTTTTACCTTAGGATCTCATTATATAACTCAAGTTGGTGTGAAGTTTGTGATGTTCCTTCCTTTTGAGTGCTAGGATTCCAGGTGTTCTCATTCCATTATGCCCAATGTGTAGATATATTTTTTTAAAAAAATATTTATTTATTTATTATGTATACAGCATACAGATGAGGGTACCAGATGTCATTCTAGATGGTTGTGAGCCACCATGTGGTTGCTGGGAATTGAACTCAGGACCTCTGGAAGAGCAGTCAGTGCTCTTAACCTCTGAGCCATCTCTCCAGCCCCCTGTAAATATATTTTTTATTACTGCCATACAGACATACATAAACCTTTGTAAGATTTCCCATCAATAAAAAAATATTATTTGAAAGCATTTTTTTTGTCACACAATGGTGATGCCTGCTGTTATTTGGAGGTTGATTCTTTGCGAGCCGTGAAGCTTTTCTCAGTTCTTGATTAGTCTTATTTGGGTAGTTAGGGTGCCAGACGCTCAGCACAGCCACTCTGAGCCTATACCTTATGTGTTCATTTTCCTGTACCCAATAATAAGAAGGAAATGTGGGCAAGTAGTGAGTGAGAAAACAAATATATTATGCAAAAGTGAGATGGCTCCTAAGGAAGAATATTGCTACTCTGTCCAGGACAATGCTGTTTGGTGAGACTTACAGGGGGAATTGCTTGAACACCGAGGTGATTTTTATTTTTATTGGTCATTCTCTGAGGACAGAGCAGGCCCTCTGATTCAGTGGCCTATATTCAGACCTCCTTTGCATGGCTTTTTGGCCCATCCAGAAAAATGATACCCTACTTTTTTCCTCAGGGAAGTAGTCAGTTACATGACGTGATCACCTTCAGCTACTCTGTCTTTCAGCTCATTTTGCTCATTTTGTAGGCTGTAACTTGTCAGGTTCTCAGCATTAGAGCTAGGTATGCCTAGGTTCATGATCTTTTATTCAGGTAACTGAAATGTGGGCTCATAGACTTGCAAAACAATCAAGATAACTTTATTCAGCACACAACAATGGTACAGATTAATGAGAGATAGACTACCAAGGTTGACTGCGGGCCACATTAGTGAGAGTACTTGTGGAAAAGTAAGGGAAGAAAGGACTTGTTACTAAGAGGCAGGGACAGCTGCTTACTAAAGAGCATAGCTTGGGCGCTTTTTCTTAATTGCTAGATTTGCCATATTTGTGTGTATTATTCCATAATATATCTGATTTTAACATATGTATACATGATTGTGCTTAAATAGCAAAAACAGGTTCTCTCTAAAAGGTTACATGGGCACATGCACCCAAAACCATTTCAGGTTCAATTAGTCTTCTTGTTCTTCATAACAGGATACATTGAGAATATGCTTGAATAGAAACTGTTGAATTTTATTACAACCAGGGGAGGAGAAACTTGCCATTGTTTATAGGTAGACGTATGTAGCATTCTTCAGAGATAGGAGTATTTGTAACTAGAAGCAGGCAGGGGGTAGAGTATTTTCTGAAGTTATTAAATGCATTTTTAGGAGAGGGTTGTATGTTCATAGTACATCCAGGTGAGGGAATTAGGGTGCCAAATGAATTAACGAGAAGAATATGTGCATCTCCCAAAACTAAATGATGGTATCATTTTACTAAAATATTGCCTGTGATTGCTTGTCTCAGATCAAATTTGTATTTGTGTGCATGTGTCCATGTGTGTGCATATGTGTAGTTTATAAGCTTTATAAAGTTTGCTTTATAAGCATTTCAATAATAAAATAAATAACTAGCTTGGAACTTAATGTTTTACAAGATTGTCTAGTTTTCTGTTGAACAAGTCTATTCAACAATCTCATTGAATCGTCTTGCCATTTTTTAAAAAAGGTTCCAATCACAGGGAGGAGGGTTTAGTTTCAGTTTGGAAGTGTATATGTGTGTGTGGGGGGATTGGGGGCGGAGAGTCAAAGCAGCAGGAAATAGAAAGAACTGGTCACATTACATCTACATTAGGAAGCAGCAGAATGGTAAGTTCATGGTGCTTGCTGTTTAATTCCATATACAGCCCAAGATCCTAGCCAGTAATGAAGCAAAATTCAGGACATAGTTCTGTGTAGGTCTTACCATGTCTATTAACATAATCGATATAACCCTTCACAGGCAGGCCCAGAGGCCCATCTCCCAGGCAGTTCAAGGCTCTATCAAGTTAATAATTAACACTGACCATCATCACAATTATATTATTTTATCTGCCAGTGATTATGCTGGTAGCATATTCCTTTGGTTATTATAGCATTGTAATACTTAATTTTGAAACCAAGAAGAGTGAATTGTTTATTTTATTTTTTTTTATTTTGTTAAGGTTGCATTGAATCAATAGGTTGCCTTGGATAATGTAGTCATTTTAACCCTGAGTTTATGAATGAATAATAAATCTATGAACTCTGGGATACTTTTCATTTATTTTCCTTAGTTTCTTTGAGCAGAAAACAGTTTTCAAGAGCTTCTAATTAAATACTGATTTTTTTTTTTTTTACTTACAGGATTTTCCTTTTCATGTGTATATTTATGTGATATATATGCATGCATTTTTACACATATTGTAGGTCTGTGTCTGCCTTGCTAGAAATGTAACCAAGACACCATGCTTGCCTTGAATTTATATGTCTTTTATATGTCTTTTGGGCAGTCCAGACTCCGGCCCTCATGCCTGCTGCTTTTACAGCGTGTGGTTTAAACTCATCTATCTCCCAATATCTTAACATTTCTTGCAATTCTTTGCTGCTTCAATTACTTTGTTGAGACAGACTTTTTTTGTTTTATCTTTCTGGGTTTTTTCTTAGTTTTATATGTGTATGCAATTGTTTTCTGAAACATTTTTATGGTGTGTGTGTGTGTGTGTGTGTGTGTGTGTGTGTGTGTGTGTGTTAGTTAATCTCAGTGGTAAGAATAAGACCACTACCACAATTTGAGCGACTGTTGAAACTAGCTTGGTTTTTATTGGGGTGTACCCAACAGCTGGCTAGCAACTGCCTCCTAAAATTGGGTTAAAGAAAACAACTCTGTGTCTATTTCTTGGGTCCCCTTTAAGGAGTAAAAGTATAAGTAGTACAGGAAACAATGGGCAATAAGAAAATAAACTTAAAAAAAAATCATGTTTTTACCATGTGATTAAGGAAGGTTCAGTGAGGGCCCGAATTTTCTCAAAAACAAGTCAAGGTCATAAATTGGGGAGGTCATGTACAAGGAGAGAGCAACTCAATTCTCTCTCACAGTAAATAGGAAGTCATTTTTATCAATACAGCATAATGACTCCTGTCTCTAAAATGGAGTCATACAGGTTCTTCCTCATGTGCTTTAAAGTTCTGATCAGACAATACTGCTCTATCTCTCTTCCAGGGTTTGTACCTACTGATTGTCTCTTTTCAGAGTGTAAAGAGGGAAAATGTTTATTTTCACTGTGTTTTGGTGTAAAGATAGAGATTTGATTGAAACCTGGATATTGTAGGTGTAAATTTAAGACTGGACATTGCCCGGTATGATGGCCCATGTCTTTATGCCCACTACTTGGAAGGCAGAGGCAGAAGGATCTCTCAGTTCATGGCCAGACTGGTCTACAGAGTGAGTTCCAAGACAGTAGTCAAGGCTAGACAGAGAAACCCTATGTCAAGTAAAAAAGAAACATAACTAATGGATATTATCTGAACCTTCCAGTTCTTGCTGTCTTTGTATAACAGTTGTCTGTAAGGCATAGGGGTAAATACAGGAAGTTGAAGTCTATCTTGACCTCTGCACCTTGGTTATGGTCATGTGTGCCACAGCTCTGGGCAGAACCTCTTGCTCTTCCCTTGGTTGGAGTATAGCTAATGTTGCTGTTGTCCTAGGTCCTAATGTCTCCCTTGGTGGAGCAAGTGAAAAGACATTGTGCCAAGAGTTTAGACAAGGGAAGTCAGGTGAAAAGCAAAGGGGCAAACTCATTTATTTAGCTTTGGGGAGAGCCTTTTATTCCAGCACCAAGGCCTGATGACTTTGCAAGGTCGCCCCTCATAGGCTGGATGCATTCAGGACCTTTCACACCACCTTTTGCTAGGTTCTCAGGCTGACTCCAGGTTGGCTCATAAGGAAGTACCTTATATGCATGCTTTGGCAACTGGTTTAAGCCAATTTCCTCGACCCTGTGAACTGACTGCAAACTGTGTAGCTTGTAATGGTTTGTAACTACTGGATAATGCTGGAAGTATGGGCTATCAGAAACAAAAGCAAATTTGTTTGTGTGTGCTGCAGACATTTCTCTGCTTTCGTTCATTTTCTTTCAGTTTGGAGTCTTGAGTTCTAGGAGCCCTACCTCCAATCCAAGGGATCTCTCAGTTATGTTCATTGTGGCTCTAGGCTGAAGTCTGTGTTAGTTATTTTCTCCTACTGTGACAGAAGCTTGTAGAAGGAAGGGTTTATTTTAGACAATTTGGGGATTGTCATCATAGTGGGCAGGGCGGGGCAGCTGGAGTGTGAGGCAGCTGATCATCGCTCCTTCCAGTCAGGAAGCTGAGGGAGAAGAATAATGGTACTAGACTTGACCTCACCTTTTTTATGGAATCTGGGACCCCATCCATTGGAATTGGTTCTCTCTTACTATCACCAGGGGAGTGGAAACCTGATTATTAGTCATGCTGGGTGCCTTAAATTAGAATTACTCATTTTGGTTTTGTTTTCAAATGTTGGCCATCTCAGTCAGAAAGATGATAGTAGTAGAAACAATACATTTAATTTTCTTATATTTCTAAATGTAATATGAGGCTTCAGATTAGAGAGGAGAAAATGTGCCTTGTTTGTGCGTTAAGACAAGCAGGTCTTTTAAAAACAACTCTGAGGTTAAGTGCTATCAAACAGTAATTTCAGCCTCCTTTGGAACCTCAGACTGTGTCTCTCTATACACTGTGGTGCTCCAACTTAACCTTTCAGTTCAGAATTAATTTGAAATTGATTTGCACACTAGGTCTGTGTAATTTACATAATTATGACAACTGTATTTAAACTATTAGTAACATTTTATGTAATTTTGCTTCTTCCATTCAAATGAAGCAGTACATTTTTGTCACTACTGGGGACAGGCCAAAAAAAAAATATAATCTAATGAAACATAAGCTGTGGATTGTGGGTGGGAATCCCTGGATTCTCCTTTTGCCAGCCATGGAACATGGAAGTTCCCTCCACCCTTCCTTTTTTTTGTCAGTATAATTGAAGTGTTGTTTTCACACTGCACAGACTTGTCAGTGTTGTAAAATATTTTTCATTCTTTAAATGGAGTCATTTCAGTATAGGAATTGTTTATGGCTCTGACAGCTAGCTTTCTATCAGAAGAGAGACAAAATCACTGCAAGGAGCTGGAGATGGGCACAAAGTCTCATCCTCATCTGAGCAATTATTGGCTACTTGAGAGCTGTTAGGAGAAGTCAGTTTTCTTAAAGGGTCCACCACTGTCCTGTTGGTGAACACACATCCAAGAGTAGGTAGCACACAGAGGAAAGTGGGAAACAAGGTTTGGTTTGTAGGGAAGGAGTGTGGTGGATCTGAGAGATGGGGAGAAGGAGTTGAATATGACCCAAGATGGCTTAGTTACAGACAATACTACTCTCCCTGTCTCTTTTATTTATTTATTTGATCTAAACCTAAAGCTCATGTTAGAGCCTTAGAGATGAAGTTGGGGATCCCTGAACCTCTTTACTCAGTCCTCATTCTAATCAACACACATTGTCTTCTCTCTCTGCCTCCCCCAGTTACTCAGCTCTATTTAGACCAGAATGCAGGGGTGGCAGAGCCTAGCCCTGGTACTTGGGAGCTGAGTTTTTTGTCTTGAGTCTCTGCTTACAGTGTTGGTTTGTTTTCACTGATGGTCTTGTTTCTGCTGATGTTGTCTTTTGTTCAGACTGTGTTTTTGTTGAGGAAAAGGAGTTTCCGCTTTTCCCACTGTCCTGGTGTAGTGTTTGCAGCCCAGCACAAGGCTTTCAGAATCCATTGAATTAAATTTATTGAATTAATCATTGGATGTGGCCTTATGAGGTGCAGTCCTAAGAATGTTTGTCTTGCTTTTTCTCTGCAAGGAAAGGAACTGGCGTCTCAGCAGCTAAGAGCAAGCATCTTGTTCTGTGCTTTTTCTTGCTGACTGCTCTGTTAGATTATCTTTCAGGAACACTGAGTAGTTTAGCATCGTGAATTCTAAAGGGAATGCATTCCTTTCCTCTCAGGGGACTTAAGTAGTGTTTAACACGAGGATAAAATGCTCAGCTGTGCCTTCCTCTCCTTTAGAATTTGTCTAAGAAAGAGTCAAAAGAACAAGGAGGGCTTTGTATGCTGTTTCTTCTTTCTCTCCTGCCCCAGGCTATCTGCAAGAATAAAAAAATTTTTTTTTCTTTTGGCTCTCTAGTGTACATAGGCTGAATGTGTGAATCTCAGAGACAGATGGAGGCGGGTGTGGGGGTGTGGAAGGCAGTGCTGCTCACCAGTGGGAGTCACCGCCTCCAAGAAAATGTACACAACTGAGTTTGTTTTTGTGCAGCTAGCCAGAAGCCGCTTCTCTGCTCCGTGAATCACACAAGGTGTCATAGACAAAGCAGGAGTCTTGCCTTGTGATAGAACAATGGCTTAGCCATTAGCTTATGTTGTATTGAAGCAAGGTGAGTTACACTCCAGACAGAAGCAGGCCTTTATAGAGAATTGGGAGGAAAGGGGTATAATTTAGGCACTCTATTCAGAATCACTTTTGTATTTGGGAGGCTCATTACAGGTCCTGTTCTTCAGCAAGGAGGTAGTGAAGGCTTTTTAACCTGTAGCCTAATTCTAGGGTGGCAAGGAGAATCTATGAAATAGTTTGATTGCTGAAGAACACGTGGAATCAGTTTGAATATTAGTAACCTAAACTGAGACACTGGGTGCCACTATTCTGCCGGATACTGCTGGCGTAACCAAAGTGGGAGCTTTCCTTTCATTTTGACTGATTTTCTAATTTCCACTAGGAATATTGGACTTCTGGCCTTGGTTCCAGTACTCTAGCTAGTTTTTCTTTCCAGTACTTACTCTTAGAGTTTATCTCCAGCTGTTTGTACTTTGATATCTTTATTTTTACACTTAACCCATACCCCATTCAGTGCTTTTTTGTAGCATTTGTCATAGCTCCTGTGGGTTTTCATTATAACTCAAATTCTTTTTCTGTAGAGTTTAACAAAATATATTAATATGCTACTTCATTTTGATATTATGAGCTATTACCAGTAATTAATAAGCTATCATCCAAGGTGCAAGAAGCAGGCCTTAGGAATCTCCAACAGTTGAACTAGAATCTTTCTCTCTACTTTATATACTTATGTGTATATGTGTGATGTATATATATTTATTAATCTAAGGGGCTGTTAGTTTACTTCCTGTCTTTGTAATGAAATATCTGAGAAAAAATTATCAAAAAGGATGAAGGACTTATTTTGTTTTATACTTTCAAAAGTTGTTCTTGTTAGGACTGGATTGTCTGGTCTGGTGCCCCATACCACAAGGTGATGACAGAGTGACCTCCTGTGACCAAGAAGAAGGTAGAGAGAAAAAGAGCACGGGGCAGGACAAACCTTTTGATCCTCTTCCTCCAAATAGTATCTGAATAGTCCATTCAGATTTGAATTAATTCACCGATGAATCTGTGGCTGGAGTTAGAATCTTTATGATCCAGTTACCAGAGAGTCACTGGCTGGGGAAGAGGCCTTCAGATCATGAGCCTTTAGGGGAGATTTAACATCAAACCAAAATAATATCAAACCAGGTCGCCTCAATCTCATAGGCTCCACTTGAGGTGAAATGCTTTTCTCTCTGAAGTACAGCTGCAGTCTTGGCTTCTTGTAGTGTGAAGATACAGAGGGCTAACATTCTTTTACCAGTGTAGTACAAGGGATGAGTTCTTAGACCTAATCAGAGTCCTCTGCCCTCCTGTGTATTGAGACTTTGGGACCAGTTTAATCTTCATCATAACTGTGCCCTTCATTGAAGTAATTCTCAGATTCTCATGACTTCCACATTTCCTTCCAAGTTCCTGGAACCCCAAGGTGCTGGGATTAATCCTACAGCATTACATTAACAGAAAGTAGAGAAAAGATTTTATAATAGATATAAATGTGTATAATAGATTTTAAAGTATGTATATTTCAGGTGTCTAATTATTTTTTAGTTCCTAAAGGCAAGAGAAGTAAAGTGATCTCTCAGAAAGCCGAATTCAGAGTAAAGTA
This sequence comes from Sigmodon hispidus, assembly GCA_004025045.1. NCBI lineage: Eukaryota > Metazoa > Chordata > Mammalia > Rodentia > Cricetidae > Sigmodon > Sigmodon hispidus. Next base: position 124,844 of record PVIH01003612.1, read on the forward strand.
ATAATAGCTTCCTCTTGGCAGAGTCAGAAGTCAAATAAAACTTAAATCAATGACCTTGAGAAAAACAGAAACTTTAAAGAAGGCAAAAATCAGGTTGGCATGTAGAAGAAGAAAATCACAAAGCTAACTGCTTTGTGCCTGGAAAAACACGTTCCTGTGAAGTTGTATCCGTGACCCTCGTTTAGAGCTTTGGGGATATGCCGGGAGAATTAAAAGACATGTATTAAAAGATCTTCCACTGATATTTCTGTGCTTAACATGGTTATTCTTGGAAGTCAAGACTTCAGTGAATCTGGTGTTAGAATAGAATATTAACCAAATACCAGTACCTGCTCTCAGTAAGTATTAACAGACACACTATTCTCACATTCTCTCTCTCTCTCCCTTCCTCCCTCCCTCCCTCCTTTTCTCCCCCCCCCCACCTCAGCTGGTAGCATCTACAATATATTAGGTTTGTTCCTCATCCTTGTAACAAAGGACTTTTATATGTGTATACCTGTATTACTACCATTCAATTGTGTAAATATTATCGATGTTTTGAATAACATTACAGTAGTAATCTTAGAGCAAAATTTTGCTTCAGTCACACACATTTAAAAAAAAAGAAAAAGAAAATGTGTCATCTTTGAATGTAGATATACACATTATGGTATATTTATGGAGGTCAGAACAGAACCTTGGGCGTTGGTCCTTAGCTTCCTCCTGACTTTGTACAGACTCTCAACACTACTGTGTATGCCAGGCTCGCTGATCCGTGAGTTTGGAGATTCTTCTGTCTCCACCTCCCCTTTTATCTTAGCAATGCTGGAATTAAAGACTTGTACTATACCATCTAGCTGTATGTGGGTTCTGGGAATAAAACCTCAGCTACTTTGTCCATCCAGTCATATCTTTAACAATGGACTTTAACATTTTAATGTAGGAATTTCTTTAATTTTTCAAGAAAAGTTAGAGTTTTCCTCTGTGGATTTTAGAGTATTGAAACTAATACTAACAGAAAAATTGAAGCTACATTGTTTATTCTTAATTTTTTGGGTTTTTTTAATGATTTTTATTTTTATTTTCTTTAAATATTTATTTATTTATTTATTGTATGTGATTTGGTGTTTTGCCTACATGTATAACTGTGTAAGTTGGAATCACACACAGTTGTTAGCTGCCATGTGGATGCTGGGAATTAAACTCGGGTCCTCTCAAAGAATAATCAGTGCTCTTAACCGCTGAGCCATCTCTCCAGCCCTGATTTTTATTTTGTTTTTAGCTGTTTTTATGTGTTTCTGAATGTGGTTATGTGCATATGAGTAGAGGTGTCCAGAGAGGCCAGAAGATCATATTGGACAGCCTGGAGCTGGAGCTACACAAAGTTATGAGTTGCCTGATGTTGGATCCCATGAAAGAAGAATGTTTGCTTTTAACAGATTAGCCATCTTTCTATTGATATCTTAAGAGTAGTTGTTCTTCACTGTAGCATATTAAATTGGCCTGTTTGGTTAGCTCTTTCCATTATCACGGTGGCTTCTTTGTCATAACTTTATAGACTGGCACTTCATTAGTCAGTAAGTCTGAATTCCCCAAGAAGAATTTCCCAACCCCAATTTGTGTGGTCTCGGGTTTTAAAATAAATGGAGGTTGTTCTTGCCAATTTCAAACTGTTGTATTTTTGGTAATTAAATGCTAACTGTTGGAGGTTTTTAGAAAGGTTTAAGATTATTGGCTTCCAAAAATATCAGTGGGTTTTCAAATGTCTCTGTGATTGTGGTAGACTAAGAATAAGCTATGTTTTGATTAGACATCTTACTGTGTTCAAAGTATTTTTTGAAAATCTTAGTACAGTTTAATGGGATCATTGAGTATAATGCCTGGATTCTGACAAAAATCAGACTCCTTAATGCTGGAGGTAGCAGGTTATCTTCCCATTAGTGTCCTGCTGATGTGTCCATGCTAATTCTCCATAGCAGTCTCTGCTGGCTTACTTTCTTGAAGTTTGTTGCACCAGGAGGACAATCAAGAAAACCAAATAAAAAAGACATGAGATTTGAAGGAGGAGAAGGGGAGAGGGGACTGGAGAAGGAAGGAGGGAATTTGCACATACTTTTTTGTTGTTGTTGTTGGGAAATATTTAAATTTCTTAAATTCATTAGAAAAGATCCATTTTTTTGGTGGACCTGATATCATGGATGTACCCTTTATCTCTCACACTGCACTTTGTCTAAAATTACTTACTTTGTAGGTCCTGATTGCCAGAGTCATTTCCACAGAGTCCACAGACTTCCAAGTCACAATGAATATGCTTGACTTTGTGACCTATACAAGTAACCCCTTTTACCTGAGTTCCCAGCACCAGAACATTTATTGAGTCTGGCCCTGTGTCTAGGGCTTTAGAGCATCAAGTGGTTTTTCTCAAGGGGGCAGACAGACACTTTGTGTTTTGAGCTCTCTAATGTTTGACAGAGAAATTCAGTTGTAATCGTAGACCTTAGTTTTTGAGTTTCTCTTTCTCACCTAAGTGTTGCTCTTATAAAAGCTGCTAGTGTTGTGTCTCAAATAAATGTCACAAGTGAATAATAATTCCTTTCATTTTACATGGTAATTAAACCTGTTGAGTGCTGACTTAATGGTTTACTGCGCTCTAATTTGACTGGAAGATTTTTGCCTTTGTGAGTGCAAAGAAGAAAAATAGAAACTGATACCCACTGATACTGTGAAGAAGGACATCTTTCAGGAGGATTCTTTGTTCTAACTCAGCTTCTTGTATCTCCCTGTGCATTCTGAGATACTTAATACTCAGGGGACATTTCAGGTTAGTCTTCCCTCTCACCTGTTGGTGCTGTCTCCTCCAGGCACCCTATGCCAGGACCCATGATTTTACTTGGACTTATCTGTTGATGTCACTGAAATTGCTTTCCATTCTCATTACCCATGACTTTCTTGAGCATTCAAATTTGATTATTGTGCTTGATGGTTTTATGTCAACTTGATACAAGTTAAAGTTATTTGAGAGGAGACAACATAATTTTTAAAATGATGACATATTGTTATCAAGCTGCAGGAAACCTGTAGGGTAGTTTCTCATTAGTGATTAATGTGGAAGGAACCAGCCATTGTGAGTGGTACCATTCCTGGGCTTATAAATAAGAAAGCTGGCTTTTCAAGCCATGACTAGCAAGGCAGTAAGCAGCACCCCTCCACGACCTCTGCATCAGCTCCTGACTCCAGGTTCCTGCCCTGCCTGACTTCTTCTCCTGACTTACTTTGATGCTCCATTGTGATGTGACAATGCAAACTGAATAAATCATTTCTTTCCCTGGTTGCTTGGGTCATGTTGTTTGATCACAATAGTAACCTCAACTAATGCAGTGTTTGTTTACGCTTTCTTTTTCTCTATTGCTAAAATTCCTGGCGGTGTTTCAGTCCGTTTACCTGATTATGTTTGTTTCCTCGAATCTATTTGGGAATTTGGGGGAACATCTTAGGAAGCCATGCTGCTCTCCTGACATTTTTTTTGCTTCTTTAAAATTGGAAAAGGAAATTTTGTTATTATGAGTATGACGTAAGTGTTTGGATGTGACTGCTGTGGCATTCACGTGTACTTCTCTCCTTAAACATTCACATAGGTTCCAGGATGTACCTCAAGTCACCAGGCTTGCACTCAAAAGTGCATCTATTTATTAACCTATCTTTTTGTTTGTTTTCTTGTTTATAGTGGTTTAATCCATGTCAAATGTAGTTTTCTAAGGGAAAAGACAAGTACCTTTGTATAGTATATACGAACACAGCATCATACCGTAGGGCCCACAGGAGGGCAAGGGAGACAGCACTTCCCCTGCAAGCAGTATTCTCCCCCTAGGAGTTGTTCTGAACAGTAGGCTGGGCAGCCAGGCACCCTCAGCCAGCTCACTGCAGCCTATTTCTGCTTGGTCCCATTTTCCACCCTACCACAGGCTCCTCATAATGAGCCCCATGAGCTAAGACTACGGACAGCATCATATCCCTTGGGGCACATGGCCCATGTCTGGGAGAAGAAATACACACCACTGAACACTGAGCACATGGGAAGGGAAGGGACGCCATGGGGGAGGGAAAGGCAAGCATACTAAGAGGTGGATGGGTCGAGCCCCCAGCCAGTCCTTAAGGAGACATTGCTTCCAGGAGTCATTAAAGAAAGAAAATCGTACAACCAAAGGGGAGGTGGTGGAGGGTGAAGTGTCCCATTTATTCACAACATTGTAAATGTATACAGTGTATATTACAGTGTGTGTACCTATGAACGTGCATGCAATCGCCAGAGTAGGACTTTGGGTGCTTCTTGTCTTATTGCTTTGAGCCATCATAAATCTCATTGAACCTTTTAGGCTAGATTCACAGCCCCCCCCCCCCAAAGTTCTCAGGATCTACTTGTCTCTGTCCTTTAAAACTTGAGTTATAGGCAGACAGTCATCCTCAGCTTTTTTTGGTCAGCTCTTGGAATTCTAAGTAGGGTCCTCATTCTTGCAGAACAAGTGCTCTTGCCCAGCGAGCCATCACCTCCAACTTGACTTTGCTTTTAAGAGCCATTGTTGTAGAAGAGTGATTTGATCTTTCTCTGTAGAAAAGAGGGTATGTGGAACACATCCACCTCAAGCAGTAATTGCTTTCTGAAAAGAATTTCTTACAATTCTGAGAGCTTCTCATTGGAACTGTGTGCTGTACAATATGAGCTCAAAAGGATTCCATAGTTCTCAAACATTTCTGTCAGTTGTGTGAAGATAGATGCCTGGCTCTGTGTCAGAGATTGATTTCATTCTGATCGTTTAGAGAGCCAAGCTGTGTTTGCAAGTTACTCTGCATTTGGTTACGAGTGTTTGGTGATGTATGTCAGGAGATATTTTGGGTGTTGGGTGTAATAGTACCCATGTTAATTACTTGTCTAATTGCTGTGCCAAAATACCTGACAAAAGAAATAAAAGCAGAGAGGAATTTACTATGGTTTATAGTTCCTGGTTATATAATAGGTTGTGCCTAGGAAGTCAGAGTGAAAGAGTATGAAGTAGCTGGTTACTTGTATCTGCAATCAGGAAGCATAGAGTTGACACTGGTGTCTAGCTTGTTTCTTCTTTCTATTCAGTTCAGGACCCCAGCCCAGAGGATGGTGCTGCCCTCAGTCAGGATGGGTCTTCCTAATCCATTTAACCTAACATAGATAAATTCTTTACAGACATACCCAGAGAACTGTTTTCTTGGTGATTGTAGATCTCTTTCAGTTGACCAGATTGACCATCACAATAAGCAAAACAGACAGAATCTCTGAACACATGGAACCTAATATCTGGGATGTGATGGATGGGTGGGCAGCCAGTATGTACGTTTGAAAAGTGAAATAACCTGTTGAAGTGAGAGGGAGCATCTTTAGGTGAAATCCATTATAGCAGACCAAATTTTGAGGTACTGTGTGAGTTTGGTATATTTTCTTATAAAATTTAACTTAATCTATAATGTTGGTTGTAAAAGACTTTAACATTTTTATGTGTAAAACATAGTTGACTAATTTAAGTTTTTCTTGCAACAGAACATGTTACTTGAGCATCTAATCTGATTTCTATATCATCACTTAAAATTTATATGTAATAAAAGCAATAGCTACTCAAAATAGTTACATAGTTTTACATGTGTTCACTCTCTAAATAAGAAGTCAATTAAATGTGTTATCTTACAACCTTATATTGAAAGATAATTCATGGTTTCTTATGGAATTTAGCATTTAAAGGGTTGCAGCCTATGAGTCATGGCAGGTGGTGGCAATGCTTAAATGAAGCCCATGGAATAGACCTTACCACTGAGAGCTGCTTAACTGTGCACGGTCAGTAGAGAGGGGAATTGAACAAATGTGTTGGATATTCAGACCCAGTGCAAGTCAGCAGGGTTCAGTTTTCAGAATTTATATAGTGCTTTCTACAAACAAAATTGCACATAAATAAGCAGCGGGTTCCATGTGGCGCTTAAATAATTTTTGCCATGTAGAACCCATTGGAACGAATTCCTGTTTTTAAAATGGGCTCCCTGACATAATTCTCTGTACAGAGAAGTATAGTTCTCGAGTATAATAGGAGAACTGCAGATGGAATGATCAGTGTAGCCTATAAAGAACAATGTGGCTGCATAATTACAAGGAACACAATGATTGGGTGAGAGAGTTTTGTATCCCATGTCACAAGGTCTTCAAATCTTTGCTGTCATCATATCTTCTACCTGTGTGCAGCTCTGGGACTTCAGTGCTCTTCTAAAGAGCTAAGGTGAATCATTACTGGAAAAGATGGTGTACAAATTAAATTGCATCCCCAAATTGAAGGATGGGACACACCTTGAAAGCCTCTCACTGCAGAGTGTGACATTTATCTCTTTAGTTAACAGCTGTGGGGTGGCACAGTTTGGAATGAAGATGCAGTGACTGGATTCTGTATTCTGCCTTCATCTTCCCTGTTGCGTAGAGATGTGTGTTTCTATCATTCATTCAGATTGTTAAACAGAAATGGGGAGCAAAATAATAAGAGCAGATGATTGAAGAGCATCCCATCTGCCCCATTGCCAACCTTTTCTCTTCAGCTTTGATTCTGCTCACATTAGCAGATGGCACCGGCTCTTGGCCGGTGCCCGTGCTTTTCTGATTACAAGGGGTTGTTCTTTTGCCCGCCTCCTTTTAAACAACAACAAAAAATTGATAATAACCGACTGCATGCACATTGGCCGGGGCACTAATTCCTGAGGATAAGACAGAAGCTTGGCGATCACCCCGGCCTTCTGTGTTGTGTTAGGATGGCTCTGTCTGGCAGCAGAAGCTTGGCTGGTGAAACCTGTGCTTTAGGTGTTGGACGGCTCGTTTAGTGGTGCCTGGAAAGGAATTTGCATTTGTATGTCCAAAAAATCTGAGAAAGAGAAAGCAAGGAGTGTGACTGGGTGATGGCTCAGCCACTAAAACGCTTACTCTGAAAGTCTACCTAGAACTTATGTGAAATGCCTGGCATGGTGGTGCTCACTTGTAATCCTTGCTCTGGGGAGGTAGAGACAAAAGAATTCCTGTGGCTCATTGGCCAGCCATTCTAGCTTAACAGATGAGCTCCAGGCCAATGTGAAACTGTCTCAAACAACAACAAAAAGCAAGGTGTACAGCACCCAAGGATGCCTTCCCTATGCTATACGTGTATGTGCACTCATGTATTTATACATGTACTTATACTATAAACACACACATACACAGAAAATGCAGCACCTCTTACAAGTTTTGTTGGGCAAGGGCTTGTAAAGGAAGGTAGGGAAGAATGCTTATTGTCCATGTGGATGGTTTGATGCCTAGGTATCATACAACACAAGATTCATTAGTTACAGGTTTGCGCAAACCTCTTAGAAGAAAATGAACTTTAACTAAATGGTAAAATAAAGTTTGACAGATGAGAAAGAAGTTGAAGATAACAATATATTATAAAGAATACTTGCAATCCGTACAGGGTACCACACTTCTGGTGCATAGAGATGAACTGTATTTGCTCAGGCAAATGTGTATCTTTCTTTTAATAGAATAGATAAATTTTGAGTTTTAATTAATTCCTTGACAGGAGAATTTCAGAACTTGTGGTATGTGAGCACTGAAGAAGAAAATGTAGTTCTTACAGAGAGACATTATGAACTCAGCAGTTTCTGCACAGGTGATAATCAGGTGTGCTGGTTAACATTTCCTGTCTACCCTGACACAGCCTTGAGTCACCTGAGAAGGGAATCTCTGTGCAGAGTTTTCTAGATCAGGTTGGCTTGACTGCCTGCCCATTGGGAAGTCCTTTGATTGGCAATTGACATAGAGGAGCTATACTGACTCTGTGGTCTAGTCTTCTGTCCTGGGTGCTGTACTGTGTAAAAGTTAGTGGAATAGATACGCAGCAAACAGCATGAATCCATTGTCTCTGCCTTTGACTTTGGATGTGGGGTGACTGGAGACCTCTGTAATCTTGCTTCTGTTATGGACTATCTTAACCTGGCCTTGTAAATCAGACAAATCTCTTTCTATCCCAAAGTTGCTTTGGGTCAGGATGTTTATCACATCAACAGAACTGTTATTAGAAAAACCCCAGGTACAGTGTAGACATCGTATGTTTGGACTTCCTTCATCTGATCTTTCCAAGCTCCCATTATAAATAAGTGGAGAAGAACAAGTTCAATGGCACTCTAATTATGTAGATCCAGAATTTATTTTCTAGCTATTTTAAAGACATTTTTATAGAATTTTTTTTATTTCACTATGGTGATAACTTTCTAAGGTTCATTATGTAGATGTCTGTCCTCTCTCAGGTGTTTGCCCTTGGTTGAGATTGTTGGTTTTTTGCACGTGAATGGAATCTCAACACCGGGAATACCACACTAGAGTTTATTAGCAGGACAGTAGGCAGAGGTGCTGGATGAAAGGGAGCGAAGAGAGAGAGAGGGAGGGGGCTTGTGTGACCACTTTCTTTAAGCAAGTGGGTGGGCCCATGTTTGCATAGCCACACCCAGAGACATAGTTGCAATTCTGTTACATTTCAGGTGAATGCGGGCCTTGGGAATGCTTACAGAGATTATTATGTAATTTTTAATGATGGCAATACTGAAGGGGGAGGAAGCAATTTACCTATTTCTTAGCATAAGCCAAAGTGTGTTTAATCTCAAAACACAGAGACTTGAGAGATGTGAGACTGAGCAGTTTTCAACTGATATGTTCCCAGAGTCAGCAGTATGTCACTAGACTTAATAAAATCCCTTTTATGAGCAGAACGTCAAGGAGAACTTAGAGGTAAGGTTAGCCCTGAATCCTAGGTATCAGTAATGCTCATGTCCCCTACATTCTAAAAAATCAGTCAATAGGCATCTGCTTTAGTAAGAAAAGAGTAAAACCAAATTCAGAGAATACGAATTTAACTTTTTCAAAGGGCTGTGTGTGTGTGTGTGTGTGTGTGTGTTTGTGTGTAGATGAGAGTGCAACACAGTGAGTTCAGAAGAAGGTGATGGATTCCCATAAGACTTGGAGTTATAGGTGAATTGCTCAATATGTAGCTTCAGGTCTTTTGCAAGTGCAGTACACACCCTAAGGTGCCTGGCTGGTGGCCACCTTTTCCTCCTTTGAGGGGTTCACAATCCACCTCTGATTCAGTCTCCTGTGAATTGAGTGCCTCTTCTGGCATCTGAGTACACGTGCACACATGTGCACATACACAGAGAGAGCCTCAGAGCTGGGCAGACTTGGAGACAGTATTTTACAGATATGTTTTGGAAGCTTCCTCTTCTTGCCACTTTTAGATATACCATCTTGATTCAAGATGTAGGTCGGATGATTTGTTGTTCTAAAATTCATTTGGTGCTGGAGATTGCCATTTTCCATCATTGCTTTCATCTCAGAGCGCTGGGGACTTGAATGCGTAGATATTTTATAAAGTACTTGGATTTAAGTTTCAGTTCGGCTTGTTAAACTCATAGCAAGTTTCCATGTATTTCCCTGAAGGCATTTCTTTAGCCTCTGGAACATTGCCTGGAGCATAGTAGATAACCAGTAAATATTTATAAGTATTAAAAGCATGCGATTGAGATCAATATACTCATTTAACAGGGTAGAAAATGAGCCTTGGCTTCCTTATGTGATTTATCCTTTCACCGATAAAGGAGACCTTAGAAAAGAATTAGTCACTCTTTTTATTTGCCAAAAGAAACGGAGCGTTGACCTTCACTTCCTCCCCTTCCCTTTTAGAAAGATACTTTCTGGAATTAGATTAGCCTAGTAGCAGACATGTGTTCTTTGATAATCCATTTTCTAGCTCTAGAGTGAAAGTGATTTAAAGAATGAGCTGGGAATATATCAGAATCTTCAGAGTCAGTATTTGTGTAAGTTACTTATTTCTGTGATAGAATATGGTGACCAATAAGAACTTACAGAAGAAAGAGTTTGTTCGGCTTATGACTCCAGGATGGTAGAGTCCATTGCAGCATGGAAGACATGGCAGGAACAGGAAGCTGGCTGATCATATTTTTTTTCACATAGAAAGCAGAGGGAGAAGAGAAAGATGGAGGGGCAGGTTATGGACCCTCTGAGTGATATACTTAGTAAGACTGGACCTCCTAACGGTCCCATTACCTCCTCAAACAGCATCACCAACTGGGGACCGAATGTAGATGTACATGAGTACATGGGGAATATTACTCATTCAGATGTCATTCATATGTCATGATCCAGAATCCAGGGAACATCACACTTAATTAATCACACCTCTTCCTTAGCAGTGAGCATAAATCTGTGTTTCTGCATGTATGATGATGTCAGAACTGTACAGGTTCTAGGAGGTACCTACAGCATAGTGCTCATGTAAAGGAACCACCTACCATCTGAGCTAGTTACCATATGTGCTTTGATGGACACACATTAATGTGACCTCTGGTTTACTTCTCATTTTCTTTTTTTTTTTTTTTTTTTTTTAAACTTTATTTATTTATTATTTACTTATTTATTTGCCTTGGTGTTTGCCTGGAACTGGAACTACAGACAGTTGTTAGCTGCCATGTGGGTGCTGGGAATCGAACCCGGGTCCTCTGGAAGAGCAGACGGTGCTCTTAACCACTGAGCCATCTCTCCAGCCCCTACTTCTCATTTTCTAAATGCCCTTTTGCTATGGCAGTTTCATATAGTGCTATTTTATATGGATTCCTGGTATCTATTTTTGTTTACTAAAGTCACACATTGCCTTTTTTTTTTTCATTTTGTACTTGTGCTATCAATTTCCTACATAATAATGTTTTTTTATAGAGATCTGCATCTGGATGTGTATCATTAAAGTTTAACTTGGTTGTGTATCTAATTGAAGCTTTACTTGGGGAGAATTCTGTTTGTTAGTGTTCTTTTGATGGTATTGGAAAACCCCTTTCTGACATGCTTCATCAACAAGGGGCTGGTACATGTTTTAGTAGTTAAGGAGTATTTACACTCGTCCTGGAGCTCATGTATCATCATTTACATGAGGTAGCTCACAGCTGCTATGACTTCAGCTCTAAAGAATCTGATGTTCTGGGCAATGTGTGGGCACTAACTTATATGTGGCATATACTCAGGACACACATACATGCAAGGAAAAATAAATTTTTTGTAAATTAATAATAAAGTAAATTATATAAATAGTCTACAGATAGTGAGGACCTCAACATTGTTGATTTAATGGTTTAGTATCTTTCCTCGGACATGTTTTTTCTGTTTATGTTCATGCTGTCATTGTCACCACTGAGGCTGCTTCTTTTTATTAATGACTATCAGTAGCAGTCAATAGCTATGTGTGTGTTTCCTTCCTAATTACAGAAAGGTGGAAGTGAGGGCATGGAAATTTAGTGATTGAAAGCAAGCTGACATCTTTTCTTGACAGAAATTTCAGCTGTCCTCATTTCTGTGTCTCCAGACCTACTAAGGACACATGTATTCAACCTGTCACCTTGAAGGGCTACATTGCAGAATGGCCCTTCCCCCATGATGTTGGCTGACTTCTGGAAAGGGGAAATGAGAAGGTTTAGTTGGACTTAAGCAGATCTGGAGCTCAAGTTGGTTTCCCAGGCAGCATTGCCCCTGCCAAGTAAAGAAAGGTAGAATTGTTGTTGTAGATGCAGCATTTTTTAAACATTTATTCAAACCACTGGCCATAGTTAGCTGAAGTGTTTTATTGAGAGTATGGATTTTCTTGAACGTGAATATTGCTCCAGGCTGTAAATGTTGCAATTTTGTGTGATTCTTTTTCAGTAATTGTATGTTTATTTCAATTTGAGTAAATATTTTTTAAAACAAACAAAAAAAAAACTGAACATAGTCATATGGACTGGCTGATGATGATAGTACTGGGTCACAGTGTGAAATTACTGTGATAAAATTGATACACATTTAGATAGATAGCAGAGAGCCATATAAAATATGTGATATTTTGAACTAAGTATATGTTTCCTGAACAGTTGAGGTTGTAAAAAGCAGGTATAATTAACCACAGATCAGCACCACTGATGTAAAACTTTTGATTTACTGGAAATTTGGATGGTTTAGAAACACTGGATGTTTAAAGTTGATTTCTTTTTAAATTGTGGGCTTTTAAAGTTAGATTTCTTTATATTGTGCTAGTAACATAATATCTTAAAGAGATAAAAGGAAAATTATAGTTTGATGGTAATACATTTGTGTGTCAAAGATGGTTATACATTTGTGTGTCAAATTAACAAAGGGTCAGTTGTGCTAGTTTTTAGTTTTTGTAAATTGTCTCAAACTAGAGTCACAAGGAGAAAGGGAACCTCAGCTGAGGAACTGCCTCCATTAGAATGGCCTGTGGGCATGGCTCTGGAACATTTTCTTGGTTAATGATTGATGTGGAAGGGCCTACCCCACTTTGCCTGGTACCACTCCTGGGCAGATAGTCTGCGCTTGTTTAATTTCTTACAAGTAGTAAGTTGAGTAACCCAGTAAGCAGCATTCCTTTATGGTCTGTACTTTTTTTCCCCCCTGCCTCAAGGTCTTGACTTTCTTCAATAATGGATGTAATCTGTAAAACGTATGAATCTTTTCCTCCCTAAATTGCTTTTAGTGAGAGTGTTTTATCACAACAACAACAACAAAAAAAATCTAGAAAAATAGACCATGATGTATTTTGATATGGGGAACATATAAAACAGCTTTGAGTCAAACAGTTATGCACCATATTTATTGGTATCCGTTTATTTGAGAGAGGATCTTATTTCATGCTGTCCTTGAACTTTATACACATGATTCTGGTAATGACCCTGCTCTCCTGATCCTTTTGCTTTTGCCTCACCAGTGGTGGGATTACAGACTTGTTCCACTATGCCCAGTATTTGTGTTGCTAAGGATGGATCCTATGGCTTCTTGTATGGGATACACTATACCAACTATATCCACTGAGCCAGTTCTCTGGCCCCTGAATGTGTGTATGTTAGAAAGATCACTTAGGCTACTGTGTTGAAGGTAGTGACTAATATAGAAATCAAAGTGACTAGTAGCACAGACTGAGAGAAGGGCTGCATTGCCTTGGACCAGTTAAGAAGTGAAGGATTCTGCTTATATCTCTGAATTAGAACTGCAAGGCTTTGCAAGCAAGTTATAAAGCAGGAGATTTCCTATCTCTGTATTAACAATGTAACAAGTACTTCATTTTGCTTCTCTGTTGCAATTGAAACTAGAAGAGATGTAGCAAATACTGTGTAACTTCTTTTGAGTATGTATCATTTTCTAAACAGCATTTGAAAACTTTGTGTCATTTCAGTTCCTGTATAAACTCTGTGATGGTCTTATTATATTGTGTAGAGGAGGAATTCGAAACTGAATTACAACAATGAAGTTCAATATTGTATATCTAATTAGGATTTTCTCATAAGCACATTTGACTGTTGAATCTATTGTAAAGATTTTGTTTGTAAAACATTGATTGGGCATCCTTCTTGAGAGCGCTGGTTTGTAGTTCCATATTGTCTTACTTACAACATGGAACATGTTCAAAATTCTTTATTTTAGGTGTAGTGCATGTTCATTATATTCCACTCCAACTCTAAATGCCATGACACATAGTCACAAACAGTAGAAGTTAAAAGGATGTGTCACGCAATATTCCAGCTTTCTTATGAAGTTCAAGAAGGTGTCATCTTCTTCCTCGAGGTGCTCACTTATTACTACCTTGTAATCAGAGAAAGTATTTAGCATTGCACATAGTCATCCCTCCAAGAGGGTCTTTGAGAATACTGGAGGGAAACTCTGATTCCTCAGAGTTGAGCTGGCCTGTTAAAAGAGAGACCTGGGTACCAGCTGTGCACACTCAGGAGAAGAATGTGGCTGATGGAGCCTGAAACACTGAGATTTTTGAAATGTGACCTGTGGTGTCCAATACAATTTAAAGGTTTTTACTCTGTAATTTTAGCATATTTTATGCACATGTGGCACAGTTGTTGAAGAATTGGTTTTATGTGTTCAGCAGATGGGACCACTCTAAATCAGAATATTGTATTAACATCAGATGGGAAGTCCTTTGATATTCTGACTTTGGGCCATCCATCCTCTCTATACCATTACCTGTGTTCTGACTTCAGAAGCTGCGGTCTAAAATGGAAGCAGGTGATCACTTAACTTAGTGGCCCACTGCAGTTAGTGAAGATGCTCGGCCTACCCTTTCCCCAGCAGTCTCTTGGTATGCAGACTGTTCTATTCCCACAACACTGCCCACCGTCAGTTGTGGTTGCTAATTATTCCTCTGTTCCTCAGTTCGATTCAAGCCTAATATTGGTTTAACATAGGAAATGAAAGGAAGCAGAGCATGTGGTGTACGTTTTTCTTGAAAGTTTTTACAGAGGCTCATATTGGTGCTATTCCTATGCCTCCCCTGATGGTGCCTTAAAATTTATTCCACATTGCCTGTAAGAGTCATGAGGAGGGAGAGAAGCCTGCCTTTGATAGGGAGTGCTTGAAGGAAGAAAGGCAAGCTTTCAGATGTTGTCTGAACAAAGCCCTGGGATGTGAGGACAGCAGCATCTGGAGGTTTTCAAAACACTCGAGCTCTGCTGCGTGCTTCCTTTGCTGTCAGAGGAGCAAGAAGCTGCTTCCTGTCATTTCCCATCTTGTCACTTCCAGGACCAACATCTTGCTGCTTCTTTCACCAGCTGTTGTTGTCTTCTTCCTGCTCTACAGACAGATGGTACCAGAGCTTCTTCGATGATCATGCCTTCCCACCCCTCCTTTGTGCCTTCTCTCTGCCTTCATAGAGCAAGCGTGTGGCCTCGCTCCTTAGGCTGCCTCGTTTAAAGATTTCAAATATGCTGGGAGGGTGGGAGGGGGAGCCACTGGTGACCCTGCGATGACAAACCTGGACTGTCATATCCAGTGGGAGGTGCCTCACAGAAGCTTATTTTCAGGAGCATCTTTATTTTGTTTCTGAAGTTGTTTTCGAGAAAGGGCTGTGGGTTTCAGAGATGCCTTTCTGTAATGGCATCTTAGCCTACTCTAAATCCAAGGTAGAATTTTTTTTTTTTTTAAAGTAATCTTGATTAGGTATGATCATTTTACAAGACAAGTTGTAAATGGATCATTGTAATATTTTGCTTTTTCTAGGCAGGGTTTCTCTGGGTCTTGGCTGTCTTAGAATTTTCTTTTTGGATCAGGCTAGTCTTGAACTTGGAGATCTGCCTGCCTCTTCTCCCAAGTAGTTGCATTAAAGGTGTGCAGTACCACTGGCTATCTAAAAAGCATTCTTAAACTTTTATGTTTTTATTTAGTTGTTTTTCTAAAGCATTATTGGCTGTGTTGTTCTGTGTACTGGTAGGCCACCCTCTTCTCTATGTGCATTTGGTGATAATACTACACATGACACACAAACACACATACGTGCTAAAGATTTATTTTTGCCTGATGTTTTAAAACACTCCATCTGCATTTCCTACTGTTTTTCTATGAGTTATTACTTGTTAGTGTCTGAGAATGCTCATTATGTTCCTGTTGTCTTCACTACTATCGAATTCATTTTTTCTCTTTTAGGTGCTTAGAGGTGAATGATCATTTCCTTGCACAGTAGCTTTTGTTGACTACAGGGAGTAGACATTTTTCTTGTGGTATTGATCATTTTATTTTGTCTGTGAATTGTTCTGCCGTGTCCTGCTGCCATTATTGACCAGCTGATTTTTGTGTACAAATCTATCATGGGCTAAGTATCTTAACCTTGCTTGTGTCATGTTGACTACAAAAGACGTTTTCTTCTGTGACCAGTTTTCTAGTTATTATTGAAAATATAGTTTTAAAAATTTAATGTATTCTTATCTTTTTTTTTCTCCATTATGTCCTCTCAGATGCTCCACACCCATCCATTGCCAGGCCTTTTTTCCTCTTTCCCTTTAAAAAGCAAACTGCCAAATAAACAATTAACCTGGATTAGAACAGCACAAATGTAGAAAAAAAGAAAAACAAAAAAAGTACAACAAACAAGGACACATTCAGATACACAAGCACACACACAAAAAACCCCATAAAAACACAAGTTTAGAAATGCATAAAAATAATACTTTACAAACAAATTTTTATGGCAGCTCAAATTCTAATGTAAAATGCATTTTATTTTTAATTGAATTAATAATGAGTGTGTGTACATACACACCATGGCATATTTGTACATGTGAAAGGGCAACTTCAGGAAGTTGGCTCTCTCTATTGGCTCCAGTGACTGAACTTACATTATCATCCTTAGCAGCAAATACCTTTATATACTGAGCCATCTAGCTTGCCCTGAAATTTATTTTAGTAGATGGTACAAGGTGATGCTGCAATTGTGTTTATAGTAATAAATCCTTTTATTCCCCTTCTCATAGTCTGTTTTTAAATGTGTATGTACCCTGTAGGACATTATGTTGTGATTATTGTGTCTGCATGTGGATGTTTCCATCAAAAACTTTCATCTATGTCACCCTACATCTCTTTAATAGAATACATGTTTAAGGTTACACATTTATGAAGCATCTTTTCAGTGAAAGCATGGTCCTCAGCTCTAGATAATCCACCTGTGGATCTCAGGGTGACATCATCTTTTCTTTGCCATCTGATTTCATCTCAACTTAAGGTTAAGTGTCATCAGCAAAGTGAATGGAAAATAGGTAGATGTAGAAGACTGAAATCATACATTTTTGAAAAGTGGGATTTTTTTTTCTTCTGTATATAGCAGCAGCAACACTATCTGAAGTCTTTTAAAATTGTAAAAATCTATATGGATATGATTCAAGATAGAATGTGGTTTGGGGTTTGCTTTTTATTACATAGCTGCTTTGTGGCTCATATCACATACACAAGTAGATTTTGGTCTTGTTGTATTTTTATATGTGTATTTGTGTATAGTATGTATGCATATAACAGTATACTTGTGGTGGTCATGAAGGACATCCAAAATAGTGTGTCACTTTGCACCTATTCTTCTGAGGCGGGGTTTGTTCCTAAACCTGAGGTTTTTGGTTTCTGAACGAGGTTGGAAGCCAAGAAGCCCCAGTGATTCTTCTGTCTCATTCCTTTGAAACTGGAGTCACCACCATGCATGGGATGCCTGACTTATAATGCAGATGATGGGATTTGAACTCTGCATCATATGATTGTACAGCAAGAACTATTACTGATAAGCCATCTGTCTGGGCTGTGTGTGTGTGTGTGTGTGTGTGTGTGTGTGTGTGTGTGTGTTTTGTTTTGTTATTTAAGGTATTATTTTTTTTTATGTAGCCTTTATTGTCTTTGAACTCTCTGTAGACCATGCTTGCCTCCAACCTGAAGAGATCTACCTGCCTCTGCCTCCCAAGTGCTGGGATTAAAGGCGTGCACCACCACTGCCCTGCTCTGAGCCTTTTCTTGGATGTTCTCACCTCCCATCCCTCCCTTTCATCTGTCAAACCTGATTGTACCTAGAGGAAAGACTGAAAAAAAAAAAAGCTGTTTCAAAAATTTCACTGAAGCTTCAGAAAGGAGTGTGGTATTTGTTTAAAGGCAGAAGAAAACCAAAGGGATCTGAAATAATAAAGGATGTATTGTTAGATAGGCCAATTTTGTATGCAAATTTATTTATTTTAATTAAAGGGTCTCATTTTGTAGCCTTGAATTGTTTACAATTCACTATGCAGACCAGCCTGATCTTGAACTCCTGGAAATCTGCCTGGGTCTTCAGTGATTAAAGGCCTGTACCATCTTGCCTGGTCCTGGGAAGAGGAACTGTAATTGAGAAAATGTTTCCATAAGATTGGCGTAGTCAGGGGCTGGAGAGATGGCTCAGCGGTTAAGAGCACCGTCTGCTCTTCCAGAGGACCCGGGTTCGATTCCCAGCACCCACATGGCAGCTAACAACTGTCTGTAGTTCCAGTTCCTGGCAAACACCAAGGCAAATAAATAAATAAAGCTTTTTATTTTTTTTTAAAAAAAAAGATTGGCGTAGTCAAGTCTACAGGCTGTATTTTTGATTGATGTGGTTGTGGAACAGTCAGCTGCTATGAGCACTGCCATGCCTGGACAGGTGGTATTGAGTTTATAAGAAAGCACATTGAACAAGCATATACTCAACATTACTTCATGGCCTCTGCTTCAGTTTCTGCCTCTTGATTCCTGTCCTGGTGTGTTTGTGAGTGTTTTTGTTTTGTTTTAGGGACTACAGCTATATTAAGTAAAAATAAAAATATTACCTTTCCAACTTTTTTTTTGTTCTGGTGTTTATCACAACAATAAAAATCTAATTAACACAGTCTATCATGGTTGAGAAGTCATAGGGACAAGCTGCATTGTGTTTGTAGTCAAGAACCAGACAGAGAGAAACACAGGTACCTACCTACCTTGCCTTTTTTCTTTTACTCAGTCTGAGACTGCAGATTTAATAGAATGTTGCTGCTGGTATTTAGGTTGAACCTTCCCTCTTCAATTAAAGCAATCTAGAAAGTCCCTTACACACATTCCCACAAGGTTATCATCTAGGTGATTTTATACCTTGTTATTTTGGCAATCATAATTAACTATCATGCAATATATTCTCTCTTATGCAAGACTAGTCTAAAGACATTGGAGGCAGAGTTAATCAAATACGTCTTATTTGCCCTGCAACTGCCAGAAATTTTTTTAAATAACTTTAATGAACAAAGCAATTATTTTTTCACCTTAATTTATTCTTGATATTTTGAAATTTCATTCTCAGTTGTATATTCAGTCTAATGTGACATATTGGGGTAATTGTTCAGGTGATCTATATGTATCCATTCTGCCTCCCTTCTCTTTCATATAATCTTTTACTTTTTTATGTTCTTATGATTAGGTTTTGCCAGTAAAATAATGTAAATCCAGACATGCTCCTGACAGTTGAGCCGTATTTGGTGGCTCTCCATCACCCTCAGGTCCTCAGAGACTGAGATCCAGAGCTTCTCCTGACTCATCTAAACACACAGCCAGTGAGAAACCCCTCTGTCCTTCTCTTTTCACCTCTATAAATCATGTATTTGAGCTCTCAGCATTATGAGTCTATTGTAACAAAGGCAGAAAAACGGGAAAATGGCTTTTATACATCATACAGGTTCGGGCTATTCATCCTAAAGATCTTAAATTTTACCCATTTATACAGTACTGTCAAACAAGATCTATGCGTCCTACAGTGTTGAGAACAGGTTTTGGAAATTGGGATGGAAAGTTGGGAGGAGAGCTCAGTGTGCACGAGCAAAGCTTTAGTGCTGGACAGCCATGGCAGAGATTACTCCAGTCATTTCTGACACATAAATGATTGGGTCTTTAGTGGCTCAGGATTGCCAGATAACTGGCAGTTCTTACTGGGGGCTTTGCTTTGAAATAGCAGCAGGGGCTGCTTCTATGTCAATGTGAAAATAGAAAAAAGGGTATGATTTCTCCCAAGGGCCTGATTTTCAAGCATAACTAAATAAAGAAGGAAGGGAGCCACTGAAGCAGGAAAGGTCACTGAGTTTTTTTGGCCGATGAAGAAAATTAAGTTGCTTCATTCTGGATTAACATCCAGCTCTGACATACTGGAGGAACTGAACCCTGATTACAGTTGACATTGTGCATGTCTTTCTTTCATTTCACAGGTTTCCCTTGTTGGTTCCTCTCCTCCGCTTTTTTTTTTTTTTGTCCCTTAACTTAATTCACCAAGCTCTTTGTTACAGGGATAAAACAAAACAAAAAACAACAACAAAAATCCACATTTATGTATGTATATTATTTGTAGCTTTGCTACCATTTTCTCATGAAGTTTATAAGACCAATTAGCTCATTTGATTAAATTATATTGAAAATTACCAAAATGGTCCTGACTTCTTTTGAATTCCTGGTCTCTGGAAGGATGTAAAGATAGGACATGTATGGTATAGATTTCTGGTTCTTGGGTTTTAATTAGTATTTGGGTATTACTGTTTAGACAGGGTCTGATGTAATCAAGAATGGCCCTGAATTCTGTACACAATTGAGGACAACTTTGAACAACTGGTGAAGAATATTATTTTAAGGCATATTACTTTTGTTTTTGCTATTGAATATTTGTTTTAATGATACATAGATGTGTTGCATTTTTTCATGTTGCAATTAATTCTGTAAAGCTTTGTTTTTTCGCCTAAAACAACTGGTGGTCTAATAAAGAGTTGAACGGCCAATAACGAGGCAATAGGAAGGATAGACAGGGCTGATAGGCAGAGAAAATAAATAGATGGAGAAATCTGTGGAAAAAGAAAGGAAGATCAAGGAAGAAAGAACTGAGAGGAGAAGATGCCAAGGGCCAGCCACCCAGCTACATATCCAGCCACACAGTAAGAGTGAAAGTAAGATGTATAGAAGAAAAGGAAAAGCCCAGAGACAAAACCTCGATAGGATATTTTAAAGTTAAGAAAAGCTCATAGGAAACAAGCCAAGCTGTATTCAGGCATTAATAAGTACTTATAAGCTTCTCTGTGTGATTTATTTGGGAGCTGAGTGGCAATCCCCCAAAGAGCAAAGAGCCAAAAGAAAAACTAACAACAAACAACTGCTTTAAGCCTGGTGATAGCCACCATGACCTGCTAGTCTATGAGCTAATGACATGACTACTATGTGGTTTGCTTAAGGGAAGGTTTTTGTTGTAGAAATGCGGAGAACAGCTGGAGGGATCTTGAAGAATCCAGAGCAGAGAGAGTAAGAATTAGATTGAATGTAGCCAGCAGACTGGATGTGACTAGGGCTAGCTATAAGAGAGGCGGGTATAGCAGGAGATAGTGAGTTTATCAGGAGCCTGCACATGGAGAAAATAGTTGAGTTATAAGAAGAATGAGTACCTGGGGAGAGGGATTGCCAGGAGTTTGAGGGAATTTAAAGTAGAAGAGGAGGTGAGAAGCACTAGATGCTAGCATGGACTTCAAAATGTGTAACTGGTACTTGGCACATTGAGGGAGCCTGGAGACCTTCATTTGCTTTGATACACTGATTGGCAACACTGGAAGCTACATGCCCCTTCTGCCAGAGGTAACGAATGAAAACCTGATTTACAAGTACGTAAGGATTGTTTGCTTTTACATAACCTCCAGAAATCTTGCTATAGTTTGGATTGAGCTCATTTCTGGATATTTGAACTGCCTTTGCTTGACAAAAAGCAACTTGGAGAAAGGGTTAATTTCAGCTCACTGTTCAAGACAGTCAAGTCATAGCAGGTTTTTAATCAGAATAAGAGAGTGATGAATACATGCTGCTATCTACTTCTTTTTCTCTACTTACACAATCTAAAATCCCAGAAATAGCTGAGGAATGTGACTTCCACAGTGAGTGGATCTTTCCAGTTCAGTTAATGTAGTCTAGGCAAACACTGATCTTCTGCGTGAGTATAGATTCTGTCAGGGTAACAACACCATCCACCCCTACTTCTTACACATATGTATCTAAAAGAAAGTGTTCTGTTGATATAATAAACACAGGGAAGTCACTGTAAGATTAACTATTAAAAGTGAATATAATGCAATGCAGGCATTAGGAGATTCTATTTAGATGCTGTTGTTTGTGTCAGACTAAACCTCAGAGGGCTAAGCTCATCTGTCTATAGACGTAAACAGGAAATGAGGCTTTGTCCCAAGCTTTTGCTTTCATTTGGTGCTTTTTAAGGCAGGGAACTGGGTTACACTAAAACTTACTTAGTCATAAGTGACTGAAGAAATATTCCCTTTCTTTGTTTCTTATTTTGGTTTTCTGTGTGGTATTTGGTTCACTGTACAAGTGAATATATTAAAAACCATTTATTTGTGTGAATGTATGCATGCATGTAGGCATAGGTATGCACATGATATGATCTCAACCTATAAGCCTGATTGGAAAAGCTAAAACCATGATGTGAGTGTGGAGTTCGGAAGGGCTTGTACAAATGAGTTCTCTCTTATCATGTGGCTTATGGGTATCATATTCAGGGTATTAGGGATGGTGGTAGGAACCTTTACTCAACTGGACCTTCTCACTGGCCTGTCAAATGGATATTTCCTGTTGGAATAGAATGTAGGAATGTATTTTTGTCCTAGAAAATTCTACTTGGTACAAGGGTACTCCTCTGGGCAAATGGTCCAGAGTGCATATTTTTTTACCCTGTTGGCAAGCTGCTTTAGTGTGAATGTGGCATCTTTCTCACAGGGAGGCACTAAACTTGCTGTTTTCTTGGTTATATTAAACCCATGCACAATAATTTTTTTTTTACTTCATAGTAATTTTAATCTCCTTCTGTGGTAGTGGTAGCAGTTGTCATTTGCTTTATAGTAACCAAATAGCATAGGCTCAACCATGGAGAGGTAAAACTTAGAGCCTCCCTTGCCCAAGCATTTGATTATTCACTAGGGTTCTCTAGAGAAATAGATCTGATAAGATAAATATACATACAAAGGGAGTTTAACATTGTTCCTCATCTAATAAGAGTCAGGTAGTCCATCCCATAAAGTCGGAAATCCAGTCTATGAGGCTTGATGCTCCCTGAATTCCAGTCTGCTGCTGAAGGTCAGAAGGGTTTCTAGAGAGGCAGGTCTTCAGTCTATACTTGAATCTTTAAGAAATTGAGTTCCAGATATCGGCACAGGATAGGTGCACACTCATCAACAAGAAACTCTGGCTTTTCCCTTAGACCTCCTTGTATCTGAGCCATTTTTGAAGGGTTTTCCCTTCTGGAAATGTCCACACAGACCCATCCAGAGACTTGTGTCTTAGCAGATTCCTTTTCCCTTGAAGATGAACCATCACAACCCCCAAAGTCTTAATACAGTCAGTTAACAAACATTATCGAGCACCAGCTTGTCTCCTCATCTTGGCTGGAGAAGCAGTGTTTGCCCCAGTGCCCAGAGTAGTGACTGAGCAGGATTGATGTTAAAAGAACCACACCTTCCACTGGTTGACTGTGGAGAGAAGTTGGATGTGCACAGTCTGGAGTGTTTCATATCTAAAGCCAAACTATCTTGGCAGTACCATTCACCCCTTTACTAGCTATTTATCGTCCTCCTCTGTACCTGACCCAACATCTTTGTAAACATTAGGTAAATTCTTTACAATGTACACTTGGACTTGTCGTATTAGGATCTGGCCCAGACTTTCCAGGCCTGGACCAAAGGTTTAGGTCTCACACTCAGCCCCTCTTAGCCTCAAATAATCACACACAGGCGTATATTAATTTTGTGCTGATTGACCTAGGGCCCAGGCATATAACTTGCTAACTCCTTTATCTCAACTCAACCCATCTTGTTCAGCTGTGCAGCTCAGTACCTTTTCTCAGAGCAGCATTTCCTCTGCATCTCCTGGCAGCTCTGGTGACTCTGGCATCTGTGTCTGATGTCTGTCTCTGCTCTGAGATGTTCCTGAGTTTTCTTAGCCTTGTAGCCCCACCTACACTTTCTGTTTGCCCTTGGCCAATCAACTGTTATTAAACCCATAGGTGGGACAAATATTTACATTACCTGTATAATCCCACTACATGGACCCCCCTGTTTCCAACCAACCAAAAAAAAAAAAAAAATGAAGAAAGCTATCGGATAGCACCTGAAACTGGCAACAGTTTTTCCATCTTCATTGTGCCTCCCTACCAAATGTTCCCAACACTGTTTGCTGTGTTACAATAAAAATTCCACCAATTTGTTACCACATTTTGAATATGCTATTCAGAGCTCCAGGATAAACTCTTATCTCCTTTTAAGAGAGTGTTATGACTTTGCATGGACAGTATCAGCCAGAGCAGTGAGCATTTCCTCCTCACCCAGCTAGACCGTATGATGTGTAGGCATGCCTCCCCATCCTTTGTCAGTCTCACAGAAATTTTACAGAGGCTGAGAGCTATCATTATCTTTGCTTTTACAGATAAAAAAAAAAAAAAAGTTGAGGTTAAGTAATTGCACAGAATCTTGCTGCAGTTAAGTGGTTGAGCTGGAATTTAAAAGCAGGTATATGTGAATCCTGAGCTCTCATTTGTATCTACTCTGTATAAGCACCATATAATAACTTCCTCAATCGATGGCATCGTCCTCTCCTCATGCACTTTTATAAGGACAATAAAAGAGAATTAGCTGAGACGACACAACTCATGTTGTGAGTGGATTGTCTTTTTGATTCACAGTTCCCACTGAGAAATAATATACATCAGACTTCGAATAACACACCCCACAAAATGAGATTTTATTCTTGAGTGAATTATCTATATCTGCTTTCAGGAAAAATTGGTAGAGCATTTCACTAGTCACGGCTCAGGGAAATGTCTGTATTCTGGTTCTATCTGAAATTTATTCTCTAAGTACTCACTTTTCTCAGTATCTAATGGTCATCTTTTTTTTTTTTTTTCCTTTTAGCTGAGTGTTAAAGCAATGCTTAGCTGCTGCTTCTTAGGAATTCTGTCTCCCTTTCTACAATTGTTCAAAATTCAGATCTTAAGCCCAGGCTAATGTCTATATTTCTAGCACTTGAGGCTAGATCTAAGACTGCTTGGTTTCAGATTGAGTCTTTTGATTCCTACCCAAAGAAAAGTTTCATCAGCAGTGAAGGCAGATCTCAAAGCATTAAGAAAAAAGCAAATGGGAGCTGGAGAGATAGATGGCTTAGCAGTTAGGAGCATTTACAGAGGACCTGGGTTCAGCTCCCACCACCCTTGTTGTTGCCATACAGCACTAGCAGATCCAGGATCCTCATCTGGCCTCCAAATGCACCTGCAGAGAGATGGCGTGCAATCACACTCCCCACCCCCATCCCAATACACACACAGGTGTGGGGTGTGACTCGTTTTTTAAAAAACTGCAAATATGTTAAGTAAACAAATTAAGATGAAAGATAGATAGGAACATGACCTAGGGATGATTTCAAGATGGCAGTGGACTGAAAGCAGATGTTTGTGTGGTTATTTTTTTTTAAAATTCAGCAGTATTTGAGGTTCATTTATGGTAGGTAGTTGACATCACTAGCATTAGTTAAGAATTTCTAGTGTTTTGTTCAATAGCACTGAACTTCATCATTTAGTCACCAGGACTGTTTGCTGTTTGGGGTGACATTCAGAGGACAGTGATGTGATTATGTAGATAGATTTTTATTAGCTCTCTACTCTGTGGATGGAGAGAATAAACAGGAATCCACAGCTGACTGGTTAGATGGTTTGTGTTTTTTTTTTTTTGATTAAGTTTATTAGCATAAATTATTTATATGTAATGAGTTTTATTATGGCATTTTCACACATGTAGATAATGAATTTTGATCGTAGTCACTCCCGTGATACTGTCTTACTGCCCTTCCTGCTGATTTTCTTTTTCTTTATATACACTTCCTCATACTTTTCGTTTTCTTTTATTCTTTGTTTTTGTGATCTAATGATTTTCCTCATGGTGATTAACATGGAACATGTGTGAGGGGTTATTTACAGAAACACAGATGGCTTACAGGTGACTGCACCACTGAAGAAAATCTCTTTCTCCTCTAACAACCATTAACAGTGTATAAATTTCGGGGTCGGGGCTGGAGGGGCATGCATGTAAGCCCTCTGCCCTAGCAACCACCAACCTTATATAGATCTTCAGGGATGGGCAGGGCCTTGCAAGGTCTCTCTCCCAGCAGCTATTAATTATATTCCATCTTTTAAGGAGGGTGGAGTCTTGTGATCCCTTCTCTCAGCTCATATTTTTATTTATACCTGTCACATTTATGCCTCTTCACACATGATGCAGAAAGGTATGAGGAGAAAGAATATTGAACATTAACCTAACAAAACGCTTCATTTTTGAAGAGGTGACACATGGCACAAGCAAAATAAATATTTACCTTGATGTGATCTGCAGGTCCCACTCTAGTAATTTTTGGAAAACTAGAGAGCTAGGACATTTCAGAATCTCCAGAAGACTTTCTAAAAAGGGCAAGATTTACCTTGTACCTGTCCCTTCAGCTACCAGACTAACAGTGATCCTTGAGGAATTTGAATTCTTCCAAGAGTCTTATGGTGGGTAGAGGGGAAAAGCTGCAGCCTTGTACCAGCCAGAAGAGGAACTTGTTTTTAGGAAGAGGTTTTCATAGTGTCCTGATAACACTGGACCTGGTGGGAGAGACCAAAGCTGAGGATATGAGGGATCAGTAATGGGTGGGAACTCTTGTTTTTTATTTAAACCTTGTCAGAACCTTGAAGATGGGCTTGGTTCAGGTGGGGTCATTGGTCTCCCTTTATTTTTTGTTACTTTTCCCAATGTGGCCTGTAAAATAAATCTTTGTCTGCCTTTCACTGTATATGTCGTGTTTTCAATTGGCCTTTTGAAAACTGGTGACTAGGCATCTGCCTCTTCCTGACCGTACTGTTAAGTCAGCTTCAAAATGCAACTTTAATACTTTGATCATTTATAACAAAACCAAACCAAAGGCATGAAGTGTTCAGTCACATCAAAGATTGTTAGGCAAAAGGGAAAATACATTGGCCTGTGATTTTTTTTTTTTTTTTCACAATACATTTTCTTCTTCTGAGAGGCAGTGGTTTAGGTTAGAAGGTAGCAGGATGTGAAGTTCACATGAGATTGATCAAAACCAAGTTTAGCTTGTCCTGTTATGTAAATCAGAGATTTGTGGTTGACTGGAATTGATTTTGCCCCAACTCAATTACACTTCTTAATCACTGTAACCTTTAAACATTACAGTTCTGGGCCACAGCTGCAGGGCAGAATGGGGCTCCTCTGAGCTCATGCTGTCATTTCAAAAGAGGCAAAGTGTCCAAGTCTTGTGCAAAGAAGAATTCCTGTGTATAGACCTCAGAGTCAGCTGCTTGCCTTTTCTGGAATCTTTCAGAGCAGGCCCCACAAGACCAAGTGGCTCCAGTGATCTCTTCAGCTCAAGAAGTCTTTCTTGGGGGCTGGAGAGATGGCTCAGCGGTTAAGAGCACCGTCTGCTCTTCCAGAGGACCCGGGTTCAATTCCCAGCACCCACATGGCAGCTAACAACTGTCTGTAGTTCCAGTTCCAGGCAAACACCAACGCAAATAAATAAATAAATAAAAGTTTAAAAAAAAAAAAAAAAGTCTTTCTTGTCATATACAATACTTTCCGTTATTTTCTCTGCATCATAATGGGCATCACTGCAAAATGTATAAATGGGGAAATGGTCTTTAGATTTTAAAATTGGAAAGGTAGTTATATTGTGATAGCCTTTTCTCCTCTCTTTGAATGTGTGTGGAGTGTGTTTAAAAGTGATAACTTCTTTCATCTACCTGGAAGTATGGATGGTTGACTTTTAAGAGAAATTAAGGTGTTTGGAGGTTAATAAGAATAGCTAATTTTTCAGAATTTATTCCAAGGAGGTGGTAAGAAAGTTGTGGATATTTAATCTTGGCGGTGGTGGTGGTGGTGGTGGGAGGTGATGTCGGTTCGATACATATGTGTTAGAGGGAGATATTCACTTAGATTTTATGGCTTCATTTTTTGAAGTTTTTTCAGAATCAAGCTATCACACCAACCGTCCCATAGAAATGCAAATCTCTCCACCCAGTGTAGTTTGCATATTTTGCAAATAATTTCTATTTATTACATACGTGTTATGTGGCCACTGCATGAAAAGAGTCAGTTCTTCCCTTCCACCTTGTGAATTCTTTTTTAATTAGTGGACTAAGGCATCCACAGTAAAAGCCAGGCGTGATGGAATGCCTGTGTAATTTTAAAGTGCTGTGGATGCAAGAAAAGGATCTTTTTAGCCAGCTAACCTAGTTTACTCAGTGAGCTCCAGATCAGTAAGGAGTCATACACACATAGTTTTTACTATTTTCTTAGGCCACACAGACATCAGCTTTCTGTTGTTGCCCCCCCCCCCCCGGCTTTCTCTAGGCCAACACAAAATGTTGCTTTAGAAGGGCATTCCATAGGCTGTGGTCAGAAATCAAACCCTAGAGTTTCTTCTCCCAGCAGTCATACTCTTCCTCTCACTAGTATCCAAACAGAGCCTGGACATTTCTTAAAATCAAGTGTTTTCCAGTGCTTGCTCAGAGCTACATTAAAATCTTCACTTGGCATCATTCCCCAGCAGAGGGCCTTGCCAGGCAGCTCATGAAGGTGGTAACTGTTTTGCTGTCACTGTTTTTAGTTCTTGTATAATGAGGTATGTTTGTTGGCTGAACAGGTCTAAAGGCGTCTTACCTGAGCCAGACTGTACACAGGTGGCTTTACATTTTCTACTTACTGGAGCGTCTGACTCCCAATCCTGTGTTCTTTCATTAAAGAATATAGCAAGGTATTTTTCTGATTCCTAAGTTTTTCTAATTGAACTTCCCCTTTTAAATGTTTATTTTTTATTTTAATACGCATGTGGTATGCCTTTGTGAGTGGATGCACTGGGGCTTGAGTTACAGGCAGTTGTCATTCAGTGTGTGTAATGAAAATCAAGCCAAGTCCTTTGCAGATCTATACTCTCTGATCCCCTGAGCCATCTTTCCAGCCCCTAAATTTCCTTTTTAGTGCCAATATTTTGCTCTCATCAGGACTAGTCTGCCTGGCAGATCTGATTTTAATCAGGAGAGTCATGATTTAAGAAATGTGTGATGCTAGACCAGAGATCATCCCTGGAAACCAAACTGGTTTCCTCTGGGTGGACTGAGGAGCTTTTACTTTAATTTTCCATGGGCCACCACGAAGCCATGCCTCTGAATGCTTTTGTAGGGGTATCTTTTAGGCTGCAGCATCTAGACAGCAACCCAGATATACACCATGTTGACTGCAGTAAAGCAATATGAAAGGGCAGAGGCACCTGAAGCATAAGTCTGGGAATTCACAGAGCCATGTTGCCAAGGACATGAGTGCTAGACAGCACCCACTTTTCTGCCGCTGTACCTCATGCTTTTTTTTTCTTGGCTCATTGCCCTCTACTGGGATTTAATTCTTTTGAGCTTTTTCAAATTGGCTTGTTGATTTGAAAAGATTATACAGATTTACATATGATGTTCATCCTGCTTTGCATCTCCTTTAGGAGGAGTAATGTAGATTCAAATACACAGGTTTATCTCTTTGACCTTTAGCTAATTATTAGATAGAGATAAATGTGTGTAGGTGACAAATTGCCTTTAATAACATTTAATGCGTGTGCTGACATTAATGTCTGGTTTAGTGTTTCGGTTCCATAGAGCAAGAAGCAAGGACTTTTTATCTTAATTTGACCTATTTAAAAGGTGTTTGCCATGAGAGTCAATTTTTGATTAAGTTAATAGCATGTTTTACATGGGAAACGATCAAATATTGATGTAAGGAGAGGATACTAGATGATGTATTTCCATGGCAGATATAATTGGCAAAAACACTGGCCAAAGTGAAACTTTCTAGTTAGCTAAAAATGAGTAAGTTTTACATTCATTACTTTACAAGTTACTGTGACTAAGTTCTTGAGAAATGTTTTGAGGCAATAAGGTGTTTTGACTGATGATGTGAGGATAACTGTGTGCATTCCAGTGTGGATGGAGTTTGATGAGGAGAGGGTCAGCTGCTTGCTGACATTTAGGTTGTAGTTAATGAGACAGAGTTGAGGCAGGCAGGTGACAGGTTTGGAAAGCTGATGGGCAGTTATAGTCCTCATGACTCGCCCTGCAGGGAAGGGTTCACTTCCTCCTGCAAGGCTCTATCTCCTAAAGGTTCCATAATCTCTTAGAATGATCACCTTTTGCTGAATGGTAAGAGGCAGCAGAAGGTGAGTGACAGAAGCAGACAGGCTTTGGATTTTCCTGCCTGGTTACCTGATGATCATGTGCAACTTGACTCATGTGCTTTGATTTTTTTCTGTGAATATGGTGTTTTAAGTGAGTGAATACTTGGAGGGCTACCTGGCTCATCTTGAGGACGTGTGAGAGAATTCATTTCTTAGAAATAATATTCACCAAACCAAATACCTACTAAATACACCAGATGATTTTCTTTCAATCTTTTTGTCTTTTAAATGTTTATTTTTATTTTATGTGAATTGATGTTTTACCTGCATGTATAACTGTAAGGGTGTCAGATCTTGGAATTACAGACTTGTTAGCCGCCATGTGGTTACTGGGAATCAAACTCAGATCCTCTGGAGGAACAATCAGGGCTCTTAACCCCTGAGCCATCTCTCCAGCCCCACCAGACAGTTTTCTTACAGGGTTGGAGAGACGGCTCAGTAGTTTAGAACAATTGTTGCTGTTGTGGAGGACCCAAGTTCAGTTCCCAGAATCAACATGGGGGCTTGTAACTCTGGTTTCCAGGGTCTTCTTCTGCCTCTGTGGGCACCAGGCACATATGTGATGCACAGATATACAGGTAGGAAAAAAACAATCTTTTCATATAGGTCTATTTAAATCTTGAGACAAGACTGAAAAGAAGTTTTAAAACCTTCCAGAGGATCTGAATTTATTTTCCAGCAATATTGGTGATATTATGCAATCACCTGTAACTCGAGCTCTGGGAGAACTGATACTTTCTTCTGACCTCTGATTGCCTGCAGTTATGTGCACATATCTATGTGGACATATATACATAATTTAAAATAAATATTCTTTTTAATTTTCCTAATGAGGGGCCTAGAGATGTGGCTCAGTAGTTAAAAACACTGAGAGCATCAGAGTTCCTACGTTCAGTTTCCAGCACCCATATGGTATCTCGCAGTAATCTATAACATGCTCTCTTCTGTTATAAAGATACATATGCAGGCAGAAACTCATGTACACCAAAGAAATTTTAAAAATTTTCTTTTAGCAAAATTATAAATAACAAAGAAGTCTCTTGGCCAGGGAATAAGTTAATTGGATCTATCTGCTAAGAATGCAAGCCAAGCACAATGTACTTTCTACATAGATTGAAGGATGTTTACCGAGAGCCCCATCTTCTTATATAAAGGCTGTCTTCTCTAAAATTTGCAAGTTCTTCAGAGAAACCTTAGTGTACACTGGAAAGAGAGCATGTACACTTCATGTAGGCAAGAAGACATCTGTAAAGTTCCAGAATAGGGGGCTGCAGAGATGGCTCAGCGGTTAAGAGCACCATCTGCTCTTCCAGAGGACCCGGGTTCGATTCCCAGCACCCACGTGGCAGCTAACAGCTGTCTGTAGTTCCAGTTCCAGACAAACACTAAGGCAAATAAATAAATAAAGTTTAAAAAAAAAAAAAAAAAAAAAGTTCCAGAATAATGTAATGTCACATGAGTGTGAGAGAATGAACAGAAGTGTCAACATTCAGTTTTTCTCCTTGTTCCAGGATGCTTACCTTCTTTCTGAATTTTAAATGCTTATTTTCATGATAAACATTTTGCATGCCTTTTTAGTGTTTAATAAATGCAAGAAAACATACAAACACATAACTACAAAAACACCAAAAGACAGATTGAAAGAGTAGTTTCAGAGAGTACCCTCGAGAATTAAGTTACTTAAAATGCACTCCTAATTGTGTTTTAATGCAATTTTGATAGAGCAGTATGTTTTCAAACAAGCAGGTATCGAGTGGTAATTGATAGAAGTATTTAATGAATGAGATCATCATGTGAGGTATCATATTGCAGTGAAAATTTGTATTGCTTTTAAAGCAGTCTAAATGTTTGTTGATGTCACTTAGGCAGAGTATTGAGCTTTTCCTCTGTTACTGAGTATTCAAGCAAAGATTTGACCCAAACTTGTAAAAGAGAGAAGGAGAGAGAGAGAGAGAGAGAGAGAGAGAGAGAGAGAGAGAGAGAGAGAGAGAGAGTGTGTGTGTGTGTGTGTGTGTGTTCATTCACACAGGGTCTCATGCAGTCTTACTGTCCTAATCTCGATATTTAGCCTGACACGGTTACCTTGGTCTTCTGATACTCCTGCCTTCACTTCTGGATCTGGTTTATGCTGCCATATGTGAACCTATGAGCTTTCACATGCTAGGCAAACACTCGTCCAACTGAGCTACATCCTCAGCTGCTGCTGCTGCTGCTTCCTCCTCCTCCTTTTTCTCCTCCTCTTCCTGTTTCCCTTCTCCCTTCTTTCTTCTTTCTCCCCTCCCCTTTGTCTCTCTCTTCTCCTCCATTTTCCCTCTTCCTCCTCCTCCTCCTCCTCCTCCTCCTCCTCCTCCTCCTCCTCCTCCTCCATCGACAGTGTATTTTCTCTGGTGGCAAA